>AVCM01000526.1:0-10943 GCA_000447165.1 Hammondia hammondi
AAGCGCTGATAGTGAATACGAGGTCTGGAGCTGGAGAAGTGGACGCTGGGTCATCGTGCATGGGGAGTGGGCGTGACGGAGTGCGGCATGATCCTACACCTGAAAGTCTCGAAGGAGTTTCAGTGCCCTCAGGGCCGTCAGAAAACGCGTTGCCCAATGTATGGTCACAGATAAAGGATGAAGCTCCTATTGTGAGCCAATTGCCGTCTGACGGTCAAACTGGAGGTGCTAGTGTCAGTTGTTCCTCGTCTCTGCACAGAAGCGACAGCGTGCAGAACGGACGTGATACACAAGTATCCAGTTTGAAGGAGAGACTCAAGAGCTCTGCTCAAGGCGGGCAAACTGTCACATCATCGGTGAAGGGCACTCCCTCTGTGGGGTGCTCCACGATGGCTCAGCCACTTGGCGGCACTGCTGTCCAAAGCAAGAGGGTGAAAACCACAGATGTAGTCGAGAACTCTGCCAAAATCACAGACATCGTGTTAACAGGAACGATGCCTTGCGGATATCACAATCCGCAGAAACAGTTTTCACCAACAAACAGAGGGAACACAAGTGGAGAGACGGATGCGTCAGGATTGAAGCCAAGAACAGGGGGGGCGACTAAGGGGCAACTCAGACAAACACATAAGTGTTCTGAGGGTAATGCCGCGAACCTGACAGAAAACGTTGCATTTGCACCAGACGCTGGAGGAGAGGGATTATCGTCAATCAGCACCGACGCACAGCATGACGTTATTCCCCTTAGAAAGTTTCTGTGGAACCAGGATGAGTTGCCCAGCAAAGTCATATCGTCCAAGGCGGGAACCCATCGGCATCAAGAGGAAGACCCAGAGGACGCTCTAGTTAATTGCCAGCTGGATGATTTCGAATTAGCTGATTTTCGTTCAGGCGGCGATGCTAGTCTCCTCGGGAGAGGGACTTACGGTGTCGTACGGAAGCTCAGGCAGAAAGCCACAGGGAAAGTGTATGCGGTAAAGTCAATCGAAAAGGACAGCGTCGTTCGCGCAGGGATGGTCAGTCAGGTTGAGTTTGAGTTGCTCGTTCAAAAGGATCTTCTACGACACCGAAACATCCTGCGATGCTTCGCTTGCATGGAGGACCCCGAGCAAGTGCACCTTGTTCTGGAGTATTGTAGCCAGGGAGACTTGTACACGAAAATTCGTTCCCAGCCCCAACGGCGTTTAGGCGAGCGCGAAGCGTTTGTATATTTCTCTCAGCTTGTTAATGGACTCCACTACCTTCACAGCAAGGGGGTTACACACCGTGATTTGAAATTGGAAAATTTACTTTTGGATGGGAAGAATGTGCTGAAAATCGCTGATTTGGGCTGGTGTGGTTCGGTCCTAGGAAAAAGCAAGAATTTCAACTTCTGCGGTACTCTTGATTACTTAGCACCCGAGATGATCAAGGGTGTTGGTCACGACTGGAGGGTTGACATCTGGGGCGCAGGCATTTTGCTTTACGAAATGCTAGATGGCAAGCCACCATTTCAATCAACACGCCATCTTGAGCTAATTCAGCAGGCTTTGAAAGCGGAAGTCGCGATCCCATCACACATTGCTCCCGACGCCGGAGATCTTATCGTGAAATTACTTCGTTACGATCCAGAGGAGCGTATGCCGCTCCACGCTTTACCCCAGCATCCTTGGGTGAAGCGTATGTGGTCTGAGCTCCGTAATGAGTACTACGCTAAGTATCCCGACGCAGAACAACAGCGTAGTAGTGCGTCATGCATGCAAAGTTATGTCGGCCTTCACTCGGAGAAGTTGTCAAGATCAACACTGTCTTCACGCAACTGTCCATCTGTGGACCCAGCAAATAAGATTCCAATTTTAGCTCCCCCGCCCGTAGCGGCTGCCAGAGCATGTGAACGCCCACAGAGCCCGGCGCCTTCACAATGGATCGCGGTTAGAGGCACCGGCAGCATAAACGGACCACAGAGGAGTGATGCAGAATGCGTAAAGGCGCCATCGGAAGCGGCTTCTACTGCGTGTTTTGACAGCTCTCGACACTGCCTTGATGGTGCCATTGGTGCGTCTGCTTCTGTCGGTACGAAAGGAAGCGATCCAAATGTTCGATCGGACACTATCTCTCTGCCAGAATGTCCTCTGTCAAAAGAGCGGTTGCGACGATCGGAGGATCAACCCGAGGCAGGTGTTGTGCCTCAACAGACCGCGCTACGACAAGCTTTTCAGAAATATCCCGATGGCACCAATATCCTTGAAAGCGAGCGTGAGAAGTTTGCTTTGTCAGATGGTCATCTGAGACGTGGCAGCACCAGGGCGTCGTCCGTCGACTCGCGCGGAGCTGAACGGTCCAAGCCAGAGAGCCGCGCGGATCATCTTAAACAACACTCCAAACAGGGGCCGAGTGCCGGCGTTCGCATGTCACCTCCAGAAGAGATGCTTGAGAAAACATGTCATGTCGTAGAAGACCAGAACGGGTACTTGCAAGAGAGAGATCAGTCCAAGTCCGACGACCTCGCTGATTTACATCCAGATCCATCAGAAACCCTGCCTACAGATCCGAAAACTGATGGAAATGTTTCTGGTGAACGAATCGGTCAGCGCAGCCAGAGAAGAAGTTCGTCTTTCGTTACCCGGCAGATTCGGTCGTCCAGTGTTTCTCATTCACACAGTTCCCGTGGTAATGCCGACACGGCACAGCAGCCTCCTGATCTTCATGATGATGCGGCAGCGAATCTGCCCTCTAAAAAGAAGAAGGCTTTCCCGTCGAGAGTCTCCAAAGACTCTCCAGGCACGCTTCTTGGCAGTGTGACTGGCACAAGACTCTCGCGGTCTATCATTCCGTCCTCAAGCGCTGATCAGCGTCGGGGGGGCTCCAGACGGTCTATATCTCAAACTGCAAAGGCGCGAGACACGCTAGCACGCCTTAAGGAAGGAACGGATGCTGCTCGTGCCGCATTACGTGCAGCACTCATCAACAGAATCGTCGATATGAAAAGGAGCACCTATAACACTGGCCCGGCAGGACAGGCTTTCGCGGCGTCCCAGCTGCCACTGCCAACTCACATCACATCGCGTCCAAGTTGGGTCGGTGCTGTGCGAGGCGCTGGAAGTCGAGCTACAAGCAGCTGCACTGCTCAGAGCCGAACATTGAGAGGAGGAAAATCTGTGGGCCGCAATGCTGCGGGTGCGACAGCTGAGAAAGCTGCAAAAGGTTCTCTACAACCAAGTAGATTGTTGGCCACACAAATGACGTGCAAGGCCCCTAGGCGTCATGCGCAGAAGGCAGACAATTATGGGTTTCTTTTCGAAGGATCAGATCTGTCCGAGACAGAGAACGACAAGGGAGATGAAGTGTCGAATGAATCGGACACACCCCTGATGGAGGCAATCGCAAGCGACACCCGCCGGACACTCACAGGGGTACAGAAGCAGAGCGAAACAAACGAATTAGGACACCCTCGCTCCGAGTCCCGTGGCCGCCCAGAGATGACAACCCATATGCGGCAGGAGGGTGGATCGCATCTCGGTTCGAATGCTGTGCCCAACCACGCAGTATGCTCTCAGGGTACCACATGCGCTCCAGTATACACCAGGACTCAGTCAAACAGTGTGCAACAACCGGGGCCGCTTGTCCATCAGGAGACTTCCCCACCACCCCTGAGTGTGATGGACCAATTCGTTACACCTCAGACACCTAACGCTTTGCCTAAGCAGGCGCAGACGGTGCAACCGGAACCATCTTGCGCAAGTCGTACCGGTTGTGGTTTCCAGAACGCTGTAATTTACTCACAAAACAACCTGCAGTGCCAATCACTGTATCGTACATTTCAGCCAAGTGGACGTTCCAGAGAGGAGAAGGTAATGGCCTCTCACAGATGCGGCCCGACAGTCTTTGACCCAGACCCGGCGGCTGGCTCCGTCCCCGGCGGACAGACAACGGGTGCTCACAGCGGAAGTCGTGAGACTCCGGGATGGGGCGAAAACAAACAAGGTCAATTGGAAGTACCTTCTGCGTCCGGCTCCTTGGCATCATTCGACACCTCAGACTCACAGTTTCAACAGGGCCACAAGACGCCGAATATGCATATGAGCGGTGGACAGGGAAATCAGATATCAACGGGTAGACACGAGACTCAACTGTCGATGTTCAAGGCGGGAGAGTATGGACCGCCAGTCGAGGCGTCCCCCCATGCCTCTATTACCAGTTCAAACTCATACGACCTCCTGGGACAGCATAATTTGGAGGCTCCGCGGGTATCATCCATCGACGTGCGGAAAACGGAGTCCCGTGAAGCGGAAGACCTCAGCGCCTTTGTAGACCACCTCTCTGTGGGTTCTACCGACGATGAATGGACTGCCGGAACATCACGCAACATAGATGCCGCATTGCTTCCATCCAAAAACAGAGGGGGGAACCCGTCAGCGACTGTTCAGCGGCGGCTCCAGCGTTTTGGCTCGACGTCAGCGCGTCCGTCAGCGAGGTCTGGGCTGCCAAGATTCAGAAACCACTCAGATCATTCTGTCAGGAATGGGGAGAAGGGATCTAGCTCAAATCAAGAATCTCTTTTGGAGGCATCGAATGCTCCATCACTGGCTAATGAACGGCGGGATGACTCACGCGGAGGCGCATCAAAACACGAGGGTGCACCAACTTCAAGAGGGAAGGAGGCAGGACGTGGAGGATCACGGCGTTTGGACACTTCCAGATTGACAAAAAGGGGTGCTACCCAGAGAGGACTGACACGCTGCTTTCCTAATGCGACGCGCACAACCTCCACTATTGCCACAGGAAAAGCCGGTGCAGGCGGCTCTGGGGGGAAAACAGCTGGTTGTGGAGCAGACGATGCACCTGGTGCTAAGGGAGGGGTGAGGTGTGGAAGCAATTTGGACAGGGTCTCGAAACGAAAGGAGAGCCCAGCAGCCGCGGCCTCTAGAAACCACGGCCGCGGAGGGGATGACGCCTCGTTGGGTCAGCGCCGAACCATTGGAGCGGCAGCACGCGAGGGAAGTGTCAGCAGTGCTAGGAGGCTCCCTCTAACGAGGCTCGAGAGCCAAGTCGCCACTAATGCGACGGCCGGAGGCAACGCCTCCCTTGGATTCGTGGGATCGAGGACGGCTGGAAACGTGCAGGAGGTATCCCCACAGGTACTACAAACCCGCTTTTATTCCACAGGTCCGGTTGGCAGTGCTTCGTACCACCCCTTGCATAATAAGAGCGCCGCATCTCCAGTAGCGCAGGGCCATCATTTCGGAATGTATCCAGGTCAGCCTCTCCGTGGGATGGGTTCATTCACGTCGATGTCTGGTACCCGCGCGCAAAGCCCCCCACCTTTTGTGGACGTGGCCAACCGGCGTCCGCGAAGCACGCCTCCTTCGGCATTCACTGCCACCTGGAGTCAACCCTGGTCCCGCCTTTCCCCGTGGGGGGGGCGTGCCTCTCGAGATGGAGGAGTAGGAACCGGAATGACACCACAGTTTTCCATGTCTGTGTACCAAGATGCCTCGACATCCGTGAACTCACAACAAGGAACATCGAGGTACACAGCTTGCTCTCAGTGGCCGCGCGGTTCGGCGGTTTCTGTTCCGGTGAAGGCTCCCCCCAATGTCAGGCACTACAACGGTGTCCCATCTGCCTGGGGGGGCTCTAGTTTGTCTGTCTTAGCTCCAGTCAGCATCTCTCCCGCACATGCATCTTTGAATCGCTCTCTGTCCCCTCAAGCCGGAATGAGCGCTGTCACGAAACCCTCGTCCTCGCTCCGTTCCCTCCAACACGGCCCATGGTTTCAGATTCCTAAAGACGGTGGGCACATGCACTCTGCTGGATGGCTAGATGGATCCATGTTCCACCCTCCTCGTTCGCCACCCATGGCTGGTGGGCGTTTTTCCCAGACGATCCAAAACGCTGGCGGTGAACAAGTTCATCAGGGAACTGTAGCATGCCAAAACCTCCAGACAGCCACGACAGCTCACCGTGCAGCTGCAGTCGCAGCGGCCATGGCAAGCGGAGGCAACGATAGAGGCACAAATGCTGCTGGAGCGAATCTTCAACCTTCTTGGAGCTCCCAAACCCGTAAAACCCAAAACGCTAAATGGCTTTGAGAGTGTTGTAAGCTTGAAAAGCTCTTACGTGTAGAGGATCGCCAGCCGGTATGGGAAGGTTCCGTGGAAAATAAGAGAAGGAAAAGCCGCGAGAGGAGTGTAGAACTGGTACGATGCTGTCGTGCTGACGTGGACAAGGACAGACCAATGCTGAACTTTCATATTTCATAAAGAGTGGCTCTCCGCGCCCAGTATTTTTTGGTCACTAGCTTCGTTTTCTAAGATCACATAAGTCTTTGTTACTGCGCCTGCATTCTTCAATCGCGATCGTTCAGCCTACCCTTATATGTTGAGATCGAGTCCTGTCATGTCTGACTCTTTCGGGGAAGCTTCAGCACAGTTGGTGGCTTTTACAGTTTCCAATTACAGGGCGTCTCACCTTCACTTCCACGTCTCGACATTCCATCAAATTTCGACTGTTTTTCTCCGAAATGCGTTTCGTATCAGAATAAAAGAATGCACGTTCCCTACGGAAAAAATATGTAGCCTTATTTATGAGGGCACTTCTGTCTTCACAGTGTAGGACGAAAGGCTCCTGCTTCAACGCAGCTCCGTGTAGCCCTGTGGCGGCGCGCTTTCCCGAGGTGGGCCCAAGCGAATGGGATGAACTAAAGGGAAATGACGGTCAATGGAAACCCGCCAGAAAAGACGAGCGTTAGCGGCACATTCGTGACGACAAACACGCAGGCACGGCACACTTTGCATAAAATGTGGAAGCCACGTTCATACTGTCATTCTTACTTTACTCCTTTAATATTGTGCTGTGGCCCCTACTAGGGCGGATGAAGCCCTCACCCCCACAAACGAGGCAGGCAACCCGTCGCACCGGAACAACACCTCTGATACCCTTTGTCTAGTTTCCTTCTGCGCTTCACCTGTTGCATTTGCTAATGCTTGCGTGGAATCTCAACAATTTCAATAAAGTACGTAGCCGTGTTTCCTCTTTATTTGCAATTGCCGATAGGAATCGTGATTCTTTTTTTGTGGTACGTCGTCAGGGTATACTGTCCCAAAAGTAGTTCCGATGTCCCCGGAATTCACCGGGTGTCTCCGTCAGGGAGGGGAGGGGGCGAAAAGCGGGTTCACCGGTTCGACGTTCAAGTTATGGAACACATGCAGGATCCTGGAATTCCTGCGGAAAACATAAACTGAAATTGCGTCGTTGAAGCGCATCCGGGATCACTCTTGAGCGCCATGCTTGCCAAGTACAGGAGTCGCAGACACATCTACATCGCGTGCACTCCCACGGAAGTGTTATCAGGTCTGCGCAGTCTGCACTTTGTCCCCCGACAAGCCGTCTTCTGATGCATGCACATCGCCTGGCTTCATGCAAGCCGTCGGTGGGCAACCTGTGCCCAGAGCTAGTGTTCTGAAACTTCCGTGTCACAGGCATCAAACTAATGAGCACGGCCTAGCAATCGGCTAGTGCGTTACTTTCATGTGCTATAACTTTTTGGTCCCATATGGTGCCCTCTATCACAACGTTCTAAACGATAAACTTAGTGAAAACACATTTAGCAATCTATTCACCTTGACTTGTCGCTGGACAGACGATTTTTTGATTACCCGAATAACATTGGCGACGACATGGCGATATATCCGAGCGAAGCCCCACCTCACTTTGGCGAGACTCTCACTTCCCGACATCCTAGCAAGGCTGCAGTCCTCTCTTTTCTTTCTTTCCTTTTCCAAATCCGATGCTGCTACAAATTGGGTCGAGTCAACACGCCTGGTTGCGTGCTCAGTTGCTTGAAGCTGAGGCTTTCTTCGGCCGATATCCTCGAGCAAAATCAGTGATGGCTTTGTGCTGCACAACCCAACGTACGCCGAAGGCATTTGCTGCGACCATCAAAGTTGTGACGCACCCCCCCTTTGATGGTAGCTAGACGGGCGCAGCGATAATGTCACTCATCTCTGCGCATATGTGAAAGTATCCATGACACAGCGACTGAAAAGAGACTAAACAAGGACGACCTATGTAGCCGTCTCACGTGCCTATGAATGTACGTTGGTACATTGCGTTACACACCACTGTTCTGTCTGTTTAATGTTCTCTGAGTCCACCAGTCCGGCCATACACAGCTATATAGGGAACCAGGTACTACAGATGGGCACACTAATGCTCGATACATAAACTGATGGACGCCTCAGCAGATGTAGCTGTAAGGAGGCGCACGTACGGCAGTAGCTGCAGAGGTGATTAGAACTGCAGTGATCTACTTGGGTAAGGAAAGGTGTTGAGGCAACGTGCGATAGAAAGAGCTACTGCCTGTCGGTGACTGCCCAAATGTGCAACGCGGTCCTCTGGTGTTGGCCAGACATTCCATCGAACACACCCTTATGTGAAAAATTCCTACCCTTTCGCTTTGTTTATCGCGCTGTTGCCAGACGGACAGACCGTCTGGGGTTCTCCTCACCAGGCAGCTGCCCACATGCCTGCCTCCGCTGTTTTCGCACCTGGTACCTGCGCTCTTGGTCTCCTACTATTCAAATACCGACCCGCTTTCTCACCTGTTTCGGTCCAAGTCTTTTCCACTTCAGCGCGTCGGCTCTTGAGAGTTTCTTTCCTGGCGTCGGCATTGCAGTAGTTCGAAGAATGAGACGGAGCGGCGTGCCGGCAAGAGAGAATTCCTCCCTCATTGTGTTCGTCAGTTGCCTCAGGTAATGAACTGGGAACGTATTGTACACATTAGACCACGCAACAAAGGTAGGTGGCCTGGCCTTGACTTGAGTCATGTATTTCACCTGGCACTTCGACCCCAGACGCCAAGGAGGCGGCCATCGAAGCAAGAATTCCCGCAACCATGAATTCAGCTTTGAAGTCGGGATTCTGGCATTCCACCTTCTGTACAGCACCATGATTTTGGTCATGAGTGTCTCCACATTTTGACCGTACTTCGCGGCAACAAAGACAACTGGGCACCCCTTTAGGTGACCCAGTCCGGATTGGAGACGCTCGAGAATCTCCCTTCGAAGTTTCTCTCGTTCGTTCTCTGGCACAAGATCCCATTTCGTTACACAGACTGCGAGACAACGCCCTTCTTTCTCACTTGCCAAATGCGCGAGGGCAAGCTCATGGCTGCTTATTGGCTGGCCGGTGTCTCTAGCGAGCGATGCGTCGATGCACAGAATGCAGACCTGAGAGTTTCGGATATTGCGAAGCGTCTGAAGTCCCGCTTCCAACAGCAGATCTGTGTGCCTCATCTTCCAGCCTCGAGTAACACCTGCCGTATCGATAAGTCGAAATGGATGACCTTGAAACCTCCACAAAGTGCCCACAGCATCTGTGGTCGTGCCGGGCCTATTGTCAACCACCATACGCTCCTCCTGAAGCAGTGAATTTACTAACGTGGATTTTCCCACGTTCGGACGCCCGATGATGGCGACATGGATCACATCATCAAAGAGCAGCTGACGGCGAATTGGAAGCACGTAGTCCCGAGCCGCTTTGGTACGCAGACGCTTGCGAAGGGAATCCGGTGGGGCTTCTATCGACAGAGAGGATGCCGCAGCCAGCTCGGCCTCCGCCATTTGAATCTGAGGCCGATCACCACAGCATGGAAGCACATGCAGTGGCAAACACACGGGGGTTGCTTACCAGCAAAGCAGTATATCGCCGAGATTGGAATCACTCGACATTGAGGCAGAGCCAATCAAAGCCGTACACGAACGTATGACGATGAATTGAGGGGGAACCGGGAAAGCGGCCTCAAAGTGCGAGGACACCTCGGAAATGGCAACATCTGAATTTGCTGACAGAGCCAGACAAGGCGCGCCAACGTAGTAATGCTTAGCCAGTTGCTGTGGTCGGAAGCAAAAAAGTTGACTCATTGTCTTGTCTAATGTGCCATCTCGAATTCGTTCTACTGGTTCTAGCCATTTCTTCTTGAAGTACGAAAAGTTCTAGAAAACGTAGTTTTCGTTTTGACAGGAGACACACGAAACTGACTCGACCACAACCCTTACGGCAGCGCTTCCAGCACACCGCCAGCTCTGAATTGTTTTCACGTCGTCCGAAAACAATATTGCAGACTCCATCGCTGAAACTTACTTCTTCCCTCCCGAGAGTGCTAACAGCTCCACTGCCCTCTCCTCTTCCTCCATGAAATCGCGCGTCCTCATGGTTGTCAGGGCACTTAGTCGACGTAGTTTCTTCTCCTGCCTCGGGATGCTTCCCTGTTTCCTCCCCTGTTTGCTTCGCCTTTGCCGCCGAACGAAGCTTCTGTCAAAAGGGGCAATAGTACACCACATATAGGTACTAGCGGCTCTCCCTCGTTTAACGCTCTTCTCGTGTGCCACTGCGAATCGCTGAATGTTGCACTTCGTACGCATGAGCGAGAAAAAAGGTGAGGAACCTGGCAAGGAACTACCACACCATATGACGGGAGAGTAACTATCTCTGAAGTATTCTCGGGGCAGCGGGGACCGTGGAATGTTATTGATTACCCGCAGTTGCTATCACGCCGATCACTCCTGTCAAACGAGACGGCGGGTAAGCGCATTAGCGGTCTTCACAACAAATGGTGTCATTCCATTCGCAAGTTTTGCAAGCGGCCAGCATCAAAATGATAGTGGGTACCAGCGGCGTACACAACACAGTTGGTCGCATGTACAAAAACGCCAAGCGCTCGCTCCTTGTCTGCACCAAGCTGAAAGCATGACCTTCACCACAACACTACACGAAGATCCACATCCGCCGTAAGAGAAACGCAGTGGCACATTGAAACAGTTGAAGACCCGGAACTACAGCAGCAAATACCCTCAGGCAATCAGAAGTGGTTCAGTCTTCCTCTGGTACGTTTGCTACGGACCGGAAACAAGACTAAGCTGCGGAGAGTCACCATACCCTTTCCACAGCTGCCGTGGCAGCAG
>AVCM01000527.1:0-11328 GCA_000447165.1 Hammondia hammondi
CACCCAGGCGTCACTTACTGGAATAATGAAGCGCTTCCATCTGCGTCAACATGTGTCCGGTAAGGCTGTTGGTAGCGCCTTTCCTCATTACAATGACGTCAGGGACGAGAAACATGACAGGCTGAATCAACGATGCAAAACGATAGACGAGGAAGCACATATTATGGGTCGCCGTTGCCAACAGAAACCTAGAACGGGAGAACGAAATGTCGAAGCACAGTGTTTTGCGTAGTGCCTTCGTGAGACTATCGACGAAGAACTCATGAATGACCGAGCGATCGAGCCTATAAGTATCAACAGATGCATGATCTGGGAAGAGGCATTTCAGCTGTAATAGTGCATTCGCCACGGACGAACTCTGGTGCTTCTCTGCGTTCAGCATACCTGCATCCCGTCAACCGCCTGGACCGAGTTACTGCAGGGGTTGTCATCCTGGCCAAAAACTGTAGGTATCATGGGGAGAGAGAAGCCGGCCCAAAGCTTCCGAGAACGGTGCTGGAGTGTGCCTGAAGGTTCTCTCAGCCGTCGTGCCGATGTTCGACACCAGCATGTGGCTAACCTAACGAGTACGCTGGTATACTCTAGAATCAGGGATTTCTGCAGATGCCACACTTTTTCTTGATATCACGGAAACGTGGGGCGTGACCAGACGTTGCTGGGTCGCCCAACTGAGCTAACACACCCCACGCGACAAAAAGTGAATTCCGACGGATGGTGTAACATGCAGAATGGAAGATGCTGCCGAAGTGTAGCCAAGCGAATGGATGAGCAACGATGTTGAATCGTCGAGGCCACAGCCATAGCTGATTACACGAGAGCTCACCCGCGGCGATTAGCAACTTATGTGGACTCTGGAATATATACCAACATCCAAAGATCCTGTCTACGCGTCCGTACTGTGGTTCATCTCTGCAGCGTTCCAGGCGAGGACTTTGACAACAGCCATCGGCTCTGCTCTGAAGCTCTACATTGCCCGAGTGGTGGGCAACTTCAGCACTGCCATGCAAAGAATCAGACTTGCTTCCCGTAGTCTTCGAGCCGACGAAATACGCAGTGAATGCAAACCTACGACGGAAGGGTTCGCGACTACTGCGACCGAACACAAAGTGCTGGAAGAAACCAGACGGTGTGTGGTCGTTCACCAGAGTGCTCACGAAGCTTCCAACGGCGGATCGCAGGCAGAAATTGAACACCATGGCCGCTGTTTTGAGTAAGCGTAGTCTCAAGAAGTCAGGCAGCACTTTTGTGCTTTCAGCTACACGCAACGGTCAGGTGATACGCATCGTTCATAAACGATGAAGGACTTGTCTACGTGCTTAATCCAGGCATGTGACGCTGCTGCCTGCATGAGAAGGTGTTTGTGTGCGAGACCGTTAAGGAGAGTCGTCCATATTCGAGCTGTTTGTGTTCTCTGAATCGTGTGCACAATGCCAGCCGCTGTTATTCGCAGTTTGTGACCGTTTGGCGACGGTCGACTCTGAAGTGTCGCAGTCTCGTCCCGTGCCAAACACAGCGCTCTGAGCGTGGCAGAGCCGAACGTGAACACCACATGAAGCTGTTACGGGGACGTAACTTCCCCAGGATACTCGAACCACATATACGGGGGTAGTCAACGAGACTCAAGGTAAGTTTGTTGGCACCGGCAAACCATCGTCAATGTTGCGTCTCCCTTTGGTGCTGTATTTTTTTCGATACACAGGTCAGCAAAGCGTTGTCGGCTATTAGCGAGCACTCTAGATGCCAGTTACCAAGATGTTAACGGCAACCAGGCCGGGGTTACTAAGACGCCGATGCATCGATTGCGCGACGGAGGGAGTCAACTACCTCACGAAGATGTAGTTGTGCCCACCTACTGCGCTCGCATTAATGCACCGACAGAGACAAACGGGTCCGCGAACGGCAACAGACTAGACGGGCTCTCACCTCTCGTTGAGGAGAGGCGAAGAAGGAAAGCGGAAAAACGTCGCTGGAAGCAAGAAAAGAAGCAACAACGGGCAGCCGCGCAAGAGCAACGGCAACGTGAACACGAGGCAAGAATGTCGAGACAGGACGCAGCAGACGAGGATCTCTCTATACAGGTAAGCGGCACACCGCAGGGCTGCCCCACGTTTGAGATCGAGGCTAGTGAAATTGCGGATATCGACCACGTCCCTATCTTGGTCCGAAGGGATGGAAAAATGGTCGTCGAAGAGACTGTAGAGACCTATCTGGGCATGCGAAAATGCGGTAAGTGGATCTCTTTCATGAACGACAATCTTGCGCTCTTGTATTTTGAGCAGGATGCTACGCACAGGGGTATTTTTTCCCTGATGAAAGTGTCGCCACCAAGTTGCAGACCGTGTGCCAGTGGAGTGACGGAGGCGGCAGCTCCTGGGAAGGCAGTAAATGCCCCCAGCCCAGCATTAGTTGCTGCGGTGAATGAGCCCTGCACTAGGGGCAGCACTCATAGCAGACGGGTCAATACCACGTCTGATCACGAGCATCCGGCGGCGGTGGCGCAGTCTACCGAGTTCCAAGAGGACGACACGTACCTCAAAGTATCTGCACGGCTGCTAGTATCCAGCTGCCTAGTTGGGAGGCAGTTGGCAGTGGGATGGAATGAGGATCATGGCAAAGAAGCAGAGACAGTCTTCAAAATGTTGCATTACGACGGTACGCCACAAGAGAGGTGATGCATACGTGACACGTTCGATGCAGAATGCAGCAAGCAGCATAGTGTCGTCCTGGTGGCGTGCATTCACTTCATAAGCAACAATTGGGTCCGGCAGCACCGGCGTGCCTTGGCTGCAGCCTAATAGATCGCACCTGTTCGTGCCCAGGATAACAGTGCGTCTTCTGGCAGCAGCTCAGGCCCGATAGAACATGCGCGTCAACTAGAAGTTTGTTCGGGGTCCCCTGTAAAACGCATTTCGACTCAATGCTGCTCAATGCTCAAGTAGCCTTTCGGTGCGCATTTCACTTCGCTTTTGCCTCACCTTTTTCTTACTTGATTGCCAAGGTGGACACAGTGCCTAGACTACGGCCTCAGCATTCGTGACTTAATAGAGGATGAAGAGCTCCGTTTTGAAGATATGGTAAAAGCATCAGCGCTGGATCGGTCTGAGTGGTGGCACGCGTGAGCGTCTCCAATGAGAGCGATACCTCTTTTGCCAGCGGCGTTCCTCGCAGAAGCCGCACGAACCATTTTCATACTGCATCTCTGAAGATCTAGAGGCACTCTATGAGAGACTGCCTAGCTTCTTGGGTGACTCTGTGTTTGCCAGAGGACAGCGATACTTCTCTCGTCGCTTGCATTCCGCTCACCGGCAGAACCCATCAGATTCGAAAGCACTTGCAAATCCTAGGAACCTCGATAGTTGGAGATGCGCTGTATCCGCCAAAGTCAAGAATGCCACGCACCTCAGGGCAGCCACTCGGTGAACCAGGGACGTCACCTGCGAGCAATAACTCTGAAATCGAAGGGAATCGACAAGAGCATGATCCGATCAAAGCGCCGACCAAGAGAGCATCCACCGAGAGAAGTGAGTCTGATGATGATGCTGAACCATGAAGGTTCACCACCAATCACCCAAAGCCAAACGACCAGTCCAGTTTGTTACGGTCTAGACGGCGGGGACGGCTACCAGAAGCTTAGAACTTGTTTAATGCCAAGCATGGTTCCCTGGCTCAGCACTTCCCCTCTAGTTCGCCTCCCAAGGCCACTATTGGCATCATCACGTAGCAACTCGTCAGTTATTGTCTGCTATGTTTGCCATACTGTTTCGTGTGTTTTAGGCGTATCAGTTTCCTTCAGCCTGGATGAGCTGCGAACAGCCAATCGTGGGAGCCTTAACTGCCATTGTTCCCGGTGTACCACCTTCATTGGCAAACCAGATGCTACCTCTGACGGATTTTGTGATCTTCGAGGGCGCAACTGCACCTTCGTTGATGCGCTTCGGGAGATGGCACAACTTTCGGATGTCGTAGTGTCGCGTGACGGTGAACGGGCAGAGGTGGCATACGTGATTGAGGAGCCATGCCACATTGATCTAATGTCATTTGCTTACATCTTCGACACAGGCGCTGGCGAGCTAAACACGATCTCTGCTCCTGGATCACGGGAACGGGATGTGTCAAACGAGATAAACGGGGCAGATTCTCTCATGACACTTGGAGCAACAGAGAGTCCAGCGTCTGAAGCGGGTACCAGAAAATGCGGTTCACTTGAGACAATCGGGGTTGGGAGAGGAACTACTCTCGAAGCTAAAGTCGACAGTCGGAGCACTCAAGATCATGGAGATCCAGAAGCGAAGAACGAGGATATTCCTGCGGGCGAAATTTTGAAGGATGGTTCAGTGGATACTCAAAACTGCCGTCGCTGTCAATTTGTTATCGCTTGCCCGTCTGCCGTGATGCCTGACTGGACTCATCCCGTGAAAGCCGAGCAACTCTGTTCACTTCTTGACTGCCTGCACTTGTTGCATAGACAGAAGAGGTTGTGACTGTTCGCTTTACTGAGACCCGCCGGGTACAATTCAGCGAGTCATGCAACTTCGTCTCTTGCTCGAAACGTGGCATTTCACTGTTTCGCTCGCGATGCCAACAGGAGAATGGACTTGGAGCCTCTGAAAATTCGTCTGTTGTGGGATTTGCTGAATGCATAGGGTGTCACAATTTAAATTGTACGCCGCCGTGGAAATGGGACGAGCACCATGCCCGTTACGAGCCCCTCCCATCTCCAGAACGGTGAGCTTCCAGACAAAGGCGAGGCTGTATTTGTGACTTCGTGAATGTCTCGACATTCGTATGCTTCAGTACACCTCAACGTGCCATCGCCGTTGGTGCTTAAGTAAGGAAACAAGATGATCCCGCGGGAGGCCTTTTTCTTCGGCCATATTTCCAAGGACCTGGTGGACGCCGTCCATCATATTCTTCAAGCCACATGCGTAAAGGTGACCACCGTCCAGATTCAAAGCCTTCCAAACCTTCTCGCGTTCTTGCCAAACCACGTCCTGCACACGGATCAAGAGACGACCGCAGCTGGGAGATGCACCACGTGAATTTTTTGTCCCGTAAGTCAGACAGCAGCAGCTACTACATGTGACGTGGCGTTGGACTAGCCACACACACTCCTCACCACTGCAGGTGTAACGTTACCGTCGACTCACTTGAATATACAGTTTTTTCCCCTGCGGGTTTTGCATTTGTCTCGACAAAGCAAAGTGGATGTCGACGAAGTTTCCACCTCGTTGTGCTTCGATATCTCTCCACTCATTCATATAAGGCACTGCAGCGGCTGTCCTGGCGCCGATGAAGAGAAGAACCTTAGGACGATCTGCAGGCTGCGCCGCTGAAGGCCCACCTTGGAAGGCAAAACGCACGCATTTCTCATGTACACACGAGTACGTCTGTAACCCCTCAGAGGTATGCACACTCAGTCGAGAAACGATCACAGGCACGCTCGAAATAAAGGCTGAGTCTTTATTTGCTATTGCTCGTGATGAGTACGTACCTGCGGATACTATTTTTCGCCGTAGAGCCTGGAGGTGGCTACGAAAGGGGGCCACGCCCGTGCCAGTGGCAAGCATCACGAGTGGGGTCTCTGTACTCGTGGGAAGCAACAAGGCTTTCCCTACGGGGCCTGCGAAGCCATCAGACTGCCACGGCGGATGTATCATAGGAAAAGCTGCTTGATTCCCCTACACCCTTCTCTAAGGGAGTTGTTCCCAAGCAACCAGATCGTGTTGGCTTTCTTAAAGTGTTTATGTCAAAACAGAACGGCCTCACACGATGCAGATTCACCATCATTTTCACCAGACTGCCAAGAGTGCATGATCGCCCACAAATTCTAATGGCACTCACCTGTGCCATCAACCGGATCTTGAAGGGACACGGCTTACCTGTCACCTCGACTTCATCTCCACACTTGGCATCACAAATATAAGTCGAGCAGATGCCGTCCTTCTGTCGGTCTCTCTTGCCAGTGAGAGGGTCCGCGTAGATGTGCTTCTTGACACACTGCCCACCAGCACATATGAAGGACACCTACGCAACATGCCTCCATCACCCAGTAGACTGAATTAACATGACACTCTGTAATCCAATACCTGAGAACGAGTATGTTCGCCGTCCCGATGGCAACGTAACATGCTCGCAACGCCACTGCGGACGACTAGTGCGATATCGTGTTCCTGCGAGCAATATAGTTCAAAGCATTGCTTAACTTAACCGACATTGCTGCGATGCTGTCTCCAGCCCGGAACATGGTGCATCGCATTGCAGCCAAACTGAACCGTTCCAACTGGGCCAGTGATTTTTCAGATTCCCTTAGGACCTACTAGAGTCAGTGTGCTACCACAACCATCGTCGCCATCCTGGCTGGACGCGATGCTGTATATCCGCGGAAGCACGCGACGTTTAGAGATACTTGGGACAGGGGTGGGCTGCTGCCCTTGACCGTCCGGCTGAACGGAATTTCTTTGACTTGTCGACTCGGTGGCCACCGGCGCCTGGGCTGCTCGAGATGGTGGCATGATGCCTATCCCTTGGCCTTCGACAAATGGCAGCTGCTTGCCATGGTGCAAGACAATCGAAAACACTTGCGGGGCTTCACTGTGTGAGCCATCAGGCGACGGATCTTTTGAAGTCACCGGGGTAACTGAGACAACTCGGCATATGAGGGGCGAAGCCGGACGAAAGCTGAGGGAACGCAACACAACATTTCTCGGGAAACGCTAGGGCATGAGGACTGCGAGGTGGTATTGACGGCCGGAGTTACTCAACGCACGACGTACCATCCAGCCTGTCTTGCCGTCTCAGTTGCTAGCACACGATGTCCGACAGAGGAGACTCATATGACGGACTATTTTACGAGAACTGCAGATAGTGCAGACCTGACATATCACATGTTTTGACACGATAGCAGGCTCGTCTCCAGAAGCTTCACGCCGTCTGTGCAGGCAGGGACTCTGGCCTTGTATACTCCATTTTGTAGCTCAGTGAATACGGGACAACATATGGGTGTTGGCGTTAGAACACCAGGGTGTTGCAGGTCTTCCCCGGCATGCGGTGTCCAACAACGCGCACCTCGCGTATCTCCTTGTCACTCTTGGCACGCATGGTGCTCTGCCACCGCCTTGTTTTCATCAGTAGCCAAAGACAATGCAAACAGAAGCTGATGCAGTTGTTGTTCTCCTAGCTACCGATAATAGAACAAAAAGGAGTTCGGTCTCATACGATGCACGGAGGGAGTTACGGACCCGTGTTCTGCCGTGAAGAGGCGAATTGAGGCTAGAAGCGTTTTACGCACTACCGATCGACTCACATATTGACTGCCACTCGAGGCTCGTCGGCTTTGGCATCAACGGATGTCTGGTCGGCCGGGGCCGCGAAAATGCCTGTTGGCGTATCAGACCGCGCGCGCCTGCTACTGCGGCCTAGACGCACTGAAAGAGGTCTTTCGAGAGTGCCCCACTGTGGTCGGAAACCTTCAGACGACTTGGGGAGACACTGTGTCCCCCTTCTGTCACTGCACTGCCTCGTTGCACCCGGCAGAAGGAAGCTGGAGACGCCACGGAATCGACCCTGAGAGCCTAAGACCGATTTAGCAGTAGCCGCGGCTCGCAGCCTGCACACCACAAACACAGGTCAAGCATGCGTTGTCGACGGAACGTTCAGCGTGCTGTGTGGAATGTGCTGGGTCCCTGGGAGTCTACTCCGCAGAGCCAGTTCGCTTGCATGTGGACCTCCATGCTTTCGTTTCCGACGGTGCTAAAACTGCGCCTTTTTCTCGTCTGCTCAACCGTATCAAATTCACCAACAGTAGACAATGAGACTGTGTCCTTCTGCCACTCGCGCTTATTCTTTCATCGACAACAGGGTCTACGTTGAGTTAACACTCCGTTGTTTAGGACCTTTTTGAGTGACCAGGAAGGAGTGACTCAATACAGGTGTACTTGCGGAGAAGCCCAAACGACAGATGTTGAAGCCACCCACAGTGTAAACGACTTACGGTGCCAAATATGCGGTGGCGGAAGCGTGAAACACTCGCACGCTGAACGAGGCTGTATCGCCATGATCAATCACATGCGGTCCTATCTCTGCGACGCGGAAGCTCACGACCTCGTGAACGGAGATAGCCACAGAGGCTACAACCGCAACAAAAGCAAAGTATACACGAGGACGGATGCCCCGAACCATTTCCTGTTGGTCCTGCATTACACCGCATACATCAGACCGATGCTAATCTTCTGTCTCATTCGCGTATAACACGACGAAGACAGCGTCCATTCGAACCTTTTCGGACCTACCTGTGTAGCCCGCTCCCGCTGGATTATCACAGAAAAGATCTGCTATTAGAAGGCCAGCCAGAGAAAATGAGAAGCTGTAACGAAGAAGAGATGAACCCGACAAGCAGCTTTCGTCCCACCTTGCAACGTACTTCACAGCAATCTCAACAGACCCGCAGATGTCTCCACCTGACCGCTAGTTGACCTGAGGCCGAACAACTGGAACTTGGTGTAGACGATCTGGTTTAGTACAGCAGCAACTACCTGTCAATTGGCAAACACGATGATACGCCTGGCTTTCCTATCGACACAGGATGTACCGGACCCCACCACGGGAATGGTGGATCTCCAAACTGTGTGACAGTCCACCTTATCAAGAAGAATCCATTCGAGAGCAGATGGAGGGGAGAGTAAGGATGCAAAGCTGAGACAGTGTAAAAAGTACCAGCGCGAAGGTGCAGGGCTGTTATTGGGGTGCCAGCTTCAGGAGACAACGTGCACCTTGGAGCGTAGAGATGCAGGCAACGACAATTTGATCGACTACAAACGAAGCCATCTTCAGACAGAAGTCACTTCGGCACCTGCTTGTCAGCTGGGAGAAGCATGCCTGCCAGCACCACCACCAGCACGCAGAAGGGTGACGAAATTTAGGAAGCAGAATCCGATACTTGCATGCTGGCGAAACGGTGAAACCCTGTCCTGAAAGTATGTGCTTTGTCGATTCTCATGACACCACCAGGACACTCCCCGCTCAACCAGAACTGGAAAATATTAGAAGTGTGAGGCATAGCTTCTTTTCAGAAGAGGTAGAAAAGGGCAGTGAATGCCGAGGCGTGGACGGGCTGAGCAGAGGAGCGCAGTCCTGGGCAGTCCTAATGTAAGCTGCGAGTATGTCGAAGTGATTTCCCTCACAACTGAAAGAGAGTGGTATCTGACACAAAACGACGTTGTGAATCCACGGAAATCTTGCAGTTATTCGCGGCCAACGTTCAACTGCGCTGAACTGAGATAGTGGGGGTTGAGAAGGTGGGCGTCCCGCAGTCCCTCCGCCCCGTCCTTCAGCAGCATTTAAAACGGAGAGATTCACAGGTCTCTCGCTGAAGCCAAATTTATTCTACACTTCTCCCGCAAACGCTTAGCATAGAGGATTGTCTCAATCGACAACGAGTCTCACGGGACAGGTGTCTTCTTTGAGTCTGCATGGGACACGCAGCCGCCGTTGCCGTAGAGGCTGTTCGAGAAGCTGTATCAGGCAGTAAAACCGCGAATTATAGAATGGAATTTCACAAAGAGGGAATCGCCATTCATCCGCGACGTGAGAATTATTCTACAAGACACTTGCAGCAAAAGAGGGCTACACGTGTGCCACGTTCTCTACCCCCTCCATCACCTACGTAACGCTGAAATCGATTGGCCCCGTTTGCGCGAGTTAGTGCTGTGTCTCCTATCACGAAAAAACAGTATGAATCGCGTATGTATACGACTGCACACCTGCTTAACTGCCGTCGAAGCTCTGTGCTTTCCAATGTTACACTGACTCGTTGCTAGATATGAGTAGAAGCTGCTTGTGCCAGAACAAGTCGGATCCGCCTGACCCTCGTTGTACGGTCTGACTAACTCGAACTTATTCTGTAAATATGCGGCAGCACGGTGGGTCTCTGTAGCATGCGTTGCGTGGCCCTCAGTGCGCTGTCTACAGTTCCGCCATCCGCAGAGAAAGAGTCTGTCTCCTACCTCGGCTGCTCGATGGGGGGACTGGATCGAGTTCAAATGCTCATGTATTATGTATTTGCAGAAAAAATGAGGATCTGTGGACAATGGTGCGAGTTTCTGCAGGTACCGGGCAAGGTTGTTGGTTGAAGGCCTGCACAGGTGGGCTGCGCGTTGCGCCTCGTTACATAGGAAACTGCCAGGCATCCCGTCACAGCCGTGCGCTCCCTTCTCTAGCAGCCTTTTCCCTGTTTCTGGAGCCCCTCGCAATGAAACGCATGGTTGCGCGTATCAATCTCTTCGCTCTCAAAGTCGTGTGTTTGCTTCTCCCCGGTAAGGGCTGCTTCACTCATCCGGTTCAAAATTTTATCGACTCGAGTTCTGCGTTTGTGCCGAATGTTTCTGTACGGCGGCCCCTGCCGTCGCTTTGCGCAAACGCTTCTGTTCACTTCCAAACCGCGGGAGAATCGGGCGCCTTCAAATGACCGATTCAACACTGGCTCGTGTTCCACCGAAGAATCGAGGCGGAAATCGACACACGTCGTTTTTTTCTCGGGCCTTCTGTCCAATTCGAAAATGGCCCGACGGGCAGGCAGTGTTTGAATTTCTCCCCAGCCTCGCAACGTTGTCGTCCGCAGGTCGTCCATCATTTCGACCCAGGTTACGCTGACTCATACTTTTTCTTGTCCCGACGGGGCTGACAAGCCTCAAAGAAGTACTTTTTCAATGAAAGTTCGCGCCACTTTTTGTCGGCTGTTTCCGCTTGTTTCTCTAGTCCCCCATCTAGATCTCCTTTTCCGCCCCCTCAGGAACAGTGCAGGTCCCTCGTCACGGAGGGGCCCTGCCGGGCCGGGCCCGTCAAAAAATAAATGGAACGTCGAAGCCGCCGGGCAAGTTCCCCTGCATTTCACTCGAAAATGCACCTAAAGAGCAACCGCGTTTTTGTCGAGGAGGGCAATCCCTCGGCGCAGCGGGCTCAGCCCACTCAGGCCTCGCCGTTACCTGGTGCCTGTGTTCACGCCAGAAGGGCTGTCGCCGCCCTACTGCTTGTCGCCCCCGTATACATGCTCTTCGCCGTGTTTCTTCTTCCATTCGCTACTGAGTGTGAGTCCGCGGGTTCCCTTCCTCCACCTATCAGTGACATCAGCATTTTCGAAGATGATAGCTTCCTCTCTTACGCCGACGACGACGTAACCGCCCAGCCTTCCTACGACGGAGAAGACGAAATCTTTTCCCTCGCATATGCGAATCGCGAGAAAGGCAGGCCTACCTATCCAGATAGTCAACGGAAAGCGGGGCAAAGCGATGCCTTCAAGACAGGCGGGTTGTACCCTCGCGGGGGCGCCCTTCA
>AVCM01000528.1:0-10419 GCA_000447165.1 Hammondia hammondi
AGACATTCGCGTCACGTGTGTGCCTGATTGTGTTTGGGTTTGCACGTCGAAGCTGACGGAGGTAACCGTTCAAGAATATCTGTGAGGCTACGCGTTCCTCTCAATTTTGACTGTTGATTATCTAAAGGCAAGTGCAGGTGCATGCGCTCCGCGTTCGCGGTGTGTTTCTGTTTCCAGAGGACGGAGTCAGGCCGCCGTAGTCTGCAGGCAGGGTCGCAACGTCTTACGATTTCAATCCAGCCGTCAATCAAATCTTCGCGCGCCGAGTTGCAGCCTACAAAGACGTTTGTGGCCGGTCCAGGCGCAGAAGCTGGCGTGGAGAAAATTCGAACGCGGGTGGAGGTTCCGCGGCTGCTCTCTTCCACTCTTGTGACAAAGCCGAGCACCCTGCCGACGAGCAGTTCGACGATCTCGACTGGCGGCGGCGGAGCAGAGTCAGCGTCTCTGCAGAACTTTTTCCAGGGGTTGCTAGCCAAAAGTAAGGAACAACTCCGGGAAAAGACCGAAAAGCCGGCTAGAAAAACGGACATCTCGAGAGCTGCGTCGAGAAAAAGGGAGAACCAGTGGAACGGCAGAGGGGCGACAGAGCGGTTGGGGTTACATTGGATTTCAAGCGTTCATGACTGGGAGAATGATTCGCATACTAAGTCTAAGCGACAGAAGACGGTGTGGAGAGGAAGGAGAGGGCAGGACGGAGAAGGTGTCGCCAGAAAAAATTGAGGGGAGTCGGAGTGGGAGAAATACACACAGACAGGGAGGGGGAAGCTCTGGAGCGAGACAATTCTGCAATCGGGGTACGTAGCTCTCGAGGTCGAACAAAGTGAGGCAATTCGGTTTTGCTAATTGGAGAAAAAAGACTGCGTTCTCAAAAGAATTGAGAGACTCTTGTGTTCTAGGAGTCAGAAAACAGAAAGAGTCACAGGCATGGCAGCTGGACAGGCAATGACCGGGTCGATTAAGAGTGTTCTCCTTTCCTAAGCTTTTTTGGTGGTAGTGGCGCCAAAAGCGTTCCATGCTTGGTTATGTATTCCTCTCCTTCCCTGCTACCTCTTTTTTCAGACAAGACAAAGGTTCCCGCGACTCCGCGCGGTCGCGCGCGCCCCAAGGCAGGCCCCGAAGGAGAGCAGAAGAAAGCGCCTGGAGACGCGTAGACAGAAAAGTAAACCAGTCAGTTTTATTTCTTTTGCCGCCACACGGTTGTTTCTCTGGAACTTCCCCTGTTTGGCAGCGTTTATTCGGGATGCAGAACGGCAAACGCCGTTGAGACGACAGGAAACCCGGAAGACAGCAGCCTAGGCTTTTGTGGTACTTTCTCTTATTAAAGGCTGGCAGGTGGCCTCCAGTTCTCCAGGCGTGGTAGTGTAAGGTTTCTGCTCTCGAGAAAACACACAAAGTGAAGCAGGAAAAAGGGATAAAGAGCGAGTGTGCTACCGATTTTTTCTCGGTCACTTGCGGTTATCACTGTTCCGGGACGTGGTGCTGAAAGTGAAGTGTGATCAGGACGGCAGCTGAAACGAAAAAACGGCATTCTTTGTGTGAAGAGAAAACACAAAAGGCTGTGGATGCAGAACAGTGTTTTTCAGCCACAGCTGATGTTTCGGTCGTCACCATTGTGTGGTTGAAAAAAGTCTTCCCGTGTGTGTCAAGCGTCGTTCGTCGCCAATTGGACGCATACACCCAGTGTTTTTAAAAAGAAAATCTACGAGCTTTTCTTCGTAACACAAACCATCTCGATCAGGTGCTGAGGCTGAAGGAAGAGCACCTCGGAGTCCTGCGTGAAATTCCGTTCCTCTTTGAGCGTACAACAGGCAAACACACTAGATAGTCTGATTACGAATACGAGTGTCACAACCAGAGTTTTCACCGTTGATTTTAGTGGCAGCGAGAGAGAAGCGTGTAGTAGTGGACGAAGCAGACAGGCTCCCTAGGCGTTGAGCGCAAAAACAGGGACGGGCAACATGTAGAAATTTCTTGAGTACTTTTCGGGTAAAGCTGCTAGGACATATTCCCATCTGCCTCAAAGATGACCACCCGTTTTGCTGCACGTGGCGAGTCTGTCTGAAAAGAAATCTCCCGTTTAGCCAGAGAGTCGCAGACTGAGGCGTTCCTGTGCACAAAAAGAGCTGGAGAAGTGTTTACAGAAACGCCTTCTTGATGCGGTTCGTCTGTTCAGCCACATGTCAGGGTCAACACTTTACTACAATTTACTCTCCTGAAGTTCGTGCCTACTGGGAGCTCTAGAGCAGGGGCAGCCCTGTTTCAAATCAATTTGTTTAGCGTGTTTCGGTAGTAAATATTTGTTTTTCACGGGCTAAGTGAAAGAAAACTGCTCGGCATGCCTGCGACTTCAAAAGTGCTATCATTATCGTAGAGCAGGCAGAATGCATATTACGCGTAGACGGCTCTGCAGTCCGGCAGATTCGAGAATTTGCTAGGAAAGCTTTTTCTTCTAAGGGTAATGCCTAACACAAGACACACCCTGGAGTGCCTAGAAAATGTGAACATCTGAGAAGACGATGAGAATGCGTTACTATCTGAGAACCGTGGTGATATTGGGGGAGAGCTACTGCAAGCACTTCCGCCAGTTCCCAATAAAGAACTGCATCTACAGTAGTCACCTGCAGCGCGACGCCGTTTGCTCCGTTTATCTGCGTGTACTTCTAGGGTACTAACTCCGTAAAAGGTGCACACAGAGCCGGGATCTACTACGTGTATGTCCTAAGAACACGATACGGCCCAATCATGATATTGTCGCTAATAGTGCCGATCGTGTACGGAAGACGAGGCTTGCCGCTAGAACCGTCCAAAAGTATTTCCGGTGAATATCGCGGGACAAAGTTCCAGCCACCCGCCAAAGTTCCGGAAGCCAGAGGAGAAACTAAATAGAAGAGAATGGTTATTCCGACGTGCGCTTTCGCCGGAAAATCAACGTCAGAGAATCGAGAGAACAGAAACAGGATATTAAAAGAACACCAAACAAGGCGACATGCCGCACACTTGACTGCAGCTCTCGCGTGCTACTCCGAGGTTTTTGCTTCACCTGCCTCGGCCACAGACTCTGCTTGCTGCGCCTCTTCGGGGTCGCCGCCCGGCACGAGCATTGTGATGCTGTTGCCGTTCAGAAGAATGCTTTGCAGCTTGGTTTTCTTCACACCCGTTGGAGTGAATGTGTACTCAGTGACGTCGTCCAACACCTGAACAGACACGACAGCGAGGCACACTCTCTCGACATCATAGCCAGCAGGATTGAGCATTCGTCAGCAGGTTTACTGCGGCCGCAGACGACATGCTGACAATGGTGACTGTACTTCGAATCGCAGAAAGGCTTCTCCGATCCGCAGAGTGTGAAAAAAGGAACTCTTCAGGCAGCCGGTCTCAAAAGAAACCGCCGCAACGGTTACATCTGAAATGCGGAACAGTTAATGAAAAGCGTTCGTGCTCCGGCTGTTTCTACACAGCGGCTGCACAGAATGGGCGTCGAGATTCGTGCCACAAGTTAGGCGGTAGAAAACACCGCATGAAAGTTAGAAAAGAAGCAATAGAGACGCACCATGTTGACGAAGTCATCGAAACCTCGGAGGGTCCCGGCTAACTCCTTGTCACCTTTCATGATAATCCACATCCGACTTCCGATACACTTGTCCACCAGGGCTAGAGGCAAGTAGCTCGGACCTCCGCTGACAACGCCACTCGTTGCCGGGGCCGACGTCGCCTTGGGGGCAGCTCCGCTCATCGTGAAAAAGATCAGTTCCTCAAAACGTGAATGGTATGTTGTGACGGGGCAGAAAGCAGATGGTGGTTCCACCGAAAAGACTGTCCTTCATATGCGCTCTCGCGCTATTCTGAAGTCTGGAGGCCAGTTTGAAGGAACAAAAAAAAATCGGCAGATGCCGCTTCTCGAGAGTGGGCAAGTTGATAGGGTCCCTGTCGGTTGAAATAAAAGGCTTGCCACGGTCGCAGTGACGGCTTCTCCCTCTCACTGCGGTTTTCTGCGATTCACCTGGACAGGCGGCCTTTCGCTTTCACGGCCGCCTCAACAGAAAGTCGCGACCTTTCAAACGAGTTGGCAAATCCTCGTTCGGCGCAGAACCTCTGAAAACGGGACCCCTGGTGGTTTTTTCTTCAATGCGTTACCCGACTGCTGCCAGTCGCATACTGCAAGAACCTCCGTCCTGCTGGGTGCTCCCGCAAGCGATTCCCTTTCGAGACTGTGCCGAAGGCAATGCCGTCCGAGCGAGCGTTCCTGGCGCCTCACAGCAAGGACACTGACAATGCAAGCGCGAGAGTCGCACGACGCAGCGGTATGCGAAGAAGAGATCCAGGATATGGCAAGTGAAATCACTACCTCCTTGACAGACGCACAGAAAAACCTGAGGCACGCGTGTCGCACAGCTGCTACAAATGGGTTTTGGACAGGCCACACATGCACTGCGATTCTAGAGCGCAGGACGGGAGTTCCTGAAGTGGTACAAAGTCGGACGAGAAACAGCAAACGCAGGAACTCGAGACTCGCTAGAAACAGCGAAAGTGCCGTAGGAACTGTTGACCGACAGTTCTTGTTGATAATTCAGCGCAAAGACTCCCTTGAACGTCGTTTTCCCGTGTGCATGAAAATGAATTTGTCCGTGCATGCAGTGGACAGGCATGTACGGCCGCCAGATGGGGCTGTTCCTCGATGCTCATCCATTCTCTTGGTGACAGAAACGCAAGAAGGAGGATGTCTCAGCTTGATTTTTTTCCCTCATGAATTTGAGTGACAGCTGAAACTTCAGTTGCTCCGCTATTCACCGGTTTTTTCGCTGGTTTGCGTCCTACAGTCGCGGGATGCCGTGAAGAAGTCCCTGAAGTAAACCTGAGATACCGGTTATTTTCGTTCGGATACGGACTGCTGCGGTGTTTTGATTATCCACTCTAAATGCCTTTTACTGAGTGCGGTCTGTTTCGGTGGAGCACTTTGTGTCTCCGGGCGCTGTCTGTGGTGCAGGTGGATGTGTGGACTCGAAAAGCTACGGTAGCCAGGAAGAGTTGATCCTTTTCTTGAAGTTTTATGGCTTTTCTCTGTAAGTTCGCGCTACCGGTATTGTCCGCACTACATGTTAACGATAACTAGCCAGCGCACATATCGCGCTTCCCCCTGTGTGTTGATGAGGGGAACTGGATAGAGCAGATCGCGGTGTTTCACAGCGTGTATCAAGCACCGTTCTGTTTGTCCCTGAGTACAAATGCACGCGAGGAAGTTTGGTTGGTTGTAGATGAGATCGATCCAGGGAAGCATCGAGTCTGTTGCTTGTCATCTCACGTCGGAAGCGCAGCATCTCCATAACGCTAACGGGGAATACTGGTGTGTCATCCCATTGCACCGCCTACTGGTCAGATAGGGGGCAACGTCATACGCAGATACGCTGAAAACCTCCTCAGCCTCCACCACTTCAGAAACGAAACAGATTTCTGGATATGAAACCTTGCTTGCTTGATTTGTTCCTTCTCTATCTGTAAACGTGTGAGAGATGGGGCTAATTGGATCCGGTAAACAAAGACCTTTTAGATATAAACCAGTAGTCCTCGGTTTCGTGATGGCAGCTTCCGCATCAGCTCTTGCCAAGGGTTGGGGAAAATTCGTTAGAAAGAGGAGATACGGAATCTTGATAACGGCGTTGTTGCAGTGACACTTTTCACACCTTCTTGAACTCGAATCACGGTTGTAAACGATCCTTGAAAAGGTTGTGTACACCATCCCTCACGAGAACAGCGTCGGGACAATCCGGCACCTGCCTATTAACGTGGCGCAACTGGTGGAAGCTTCCCAGTGCTGTGGGATGTTTCTCGCGTTTCTAACTGCCTGCCATCAAGCAGTACTTATCAAACATCAAGGGATCGTTTCAAAATTCCTTAAACAGCAAAGGTTCTTGCTCAACAGGTCCGCTCAGTCGATTCCGGGTACTTCTAGAGACCGTGCTGTCCTAAAGCGCCATTCATTTCAGCACACTGGCTCTAATTCTGTAACAGCCAAAAGGTAAAAGGGGCTTCCTCGGGCACATTTCGTTACGTAGACGCAACTAATATCTATTATCAGATCGGTCCGCTTCCTAGAGACTACGGTTAGCCTCAGCATCTATGCGGGAAACGGGACGTCGCCGCCCATCTCCAATGGCGGCTGAGTTTCCTCTGCGGAAACAGCGAATAAAGCCAGATAACACCTGGCAAAAACACAGTTTCCAGTTTTGTGTGACAGCGATCGCTTGAATATCTCTGTTTCTGTGTAACCGCTTTCCTGTACTTTCCGCTTTTGATTTGGCTCTCTGGGTCGGAGCTGTTTTCATCATGCGTCCCCCTTGAGGTGGCCACTCGCTCCGTAGCTTTGAAGCTGTTCATCCCATGCAGGCTGTAGTGATGACATTAATATTTGTACCGCGTAGATCCGCGCAGCCAGCCGTTCTGTTACTTGTAATGTTTCTGTTCTAGTCCTCTTCGAGCCCGTCCCTCACGTTATTACAGGGCGAGTTCTCCCTACACACAACCACTGTTACAAATAACATAACACGCAAAGCGTGACACAAAAGGGAGTGCCTCTAACTGCACAGGCAAAAGTGAAGAGAGGTATGTAAAGGTAAAACCACATAAACACGTCAAGCGTGCTCTGCGGATCCGGTGGCACTCGAAAGGGCAGCCCATGGCAAGGCTCCAGAACGGAAATCGAGCTTTCGCTGGGTTGATATTGGTAGCCTGTTTCCCGCTGGTTTGCAAACCGCTTCTGACTTTGGGAAAATGTTTCTGATAACTGTTGGTCGGCCAATTCTTTTACTGGTTCGTGTTTGAGTGTTTCCATAGAATCTGGATGAATGTGCAGAGGCTCAAGGCAGCAGGGCCTCAGTTTCTCAGTATGCCGTACTCCCCCCCATACGAGTTTGGCTTCAACCGCTGATCGGTGCAAGTTTCAGTGCCTGGTTTTAAGCTGTTGCTAGGACCCCAAAACGTCGATAAAACGACTCCTCAATATCAAAACATCGGCTGTGTCAAGTGTGAGTGCCAGTTCTTGAAAGACAGGCACTCGAGGAATATGCCGGTACCGTTCTCCAGAGTTTCGGTGGGTTTATCAACGGGTTTCCTGGCGGCCTGTGACGCGAATGGAAAAAACCCGCCCCATGGACTTTTGTGCAGGCCGCTTGGATGCCAGCTACAGCTCCGTGGTTGCATGGATGCTTTGTTTTAACCAGAAAATGAACTGCATTGTCCTGTCGCTGCCTTTACCTGCATACACAAAAGGGTGGCTGTGCAACTACGTCCGCGAAAGCGATTGCTAGGGGAAGTGTCAACAGACTCATCAGGCATACTGACAGTTGAGACCAGGTAAGCGTCGCTTCTGAGAAAAAACGCGACTTTCGTGCCACAAAAAAATCGTGCATGCGTTCCGCAATTGAGTTCTTGGCATCTGACCGCCGAGCTGAATCGGCTGTGTCGAGTGTGCGCTTTTTGTCATGCCTGCATGCCCGGTAGTAGTAGAGGTGGTCGATAGTACGAAAGACGATTCGGTGAAAGCATCCGAATACATTTCCCGTGAACAGTGTTACGAATTCCTAGTGTCACTGCGTGTCGCCCCTTTCTGCAGCGTTCATTGTGAGAACCATCCAGTGTTTTAAGGTTGGAGGCCCCGTTACTCGGGACTTGCTAGAGGGGTGTCCCCGATTGGAATGGAGGCGGGTGTGATTGACGGGGGCGCGAGGTCGCATTATCTAAGCAGCGAAGCGGTGTCGACCATCTTATCTTTCTGGTTCGCGTGTACAGTCCGTTCATTTCTGTATTCGTCTTCACCAGTAAGACTGCTCAGAGCTTTGAGCAGGTGTAAGCAGGGAACCATGAAGCCAGGTCGAATCATCGCCTCTGCCAGGGACGTGCCGTTTCCTGGCGCGCGCGTTTGCGCCCGAATCCAATCGAATCTATAATCTTCGGGCATGTCGAACGCCAAGCGGCTTCTACACGGCACGCGCAGAAACGAAGGTGTAGGTAACGGCGGAAGGAGCTGTACACACAGCCAGGCTCTTCGACGTTATCGCTCGCTCCGCTCAGACGATTCGCCGGGAATTTTCCCAGAGTTTCAGAGCTCTCTTCCGGAGGATGCCCGTGCCTTCCCATTTGTAGTTTGTCGCCAAAATGATGATGATTAAGTACATATGCTCCAAGCCCACGGGAGGCGGGCCAGCCCCGTTGATTTTGAACCCTGTCGGCAAGTGGGTCAAGGCGCTGATCATGCTGCACATTCTCTTGTTCTTTGCCGCGTCCATCACCTTCGTCTTCCCCTCCGTTGGTGACTTGTTCTGTCCAGATCTGCTGTTGAATGTCAACTACTGCGCGGCGTGCTCTGGTAAGCACTTTAGGCGGGAACTCTGCTTTACGAGATTCGTACTTCTGTCGCTGCAGCTCAGTTGAAATTGGGTTCTGGTGGTAGACACTTTCCGGCTAAATCCATAGAAGCGTAGGAGAATGGACAGTCTTCGCGGGAGATCGTGCCAACTTCCCGTTGACTCTGCTCAGGTGTCACGTACCATTTGGCCATCCAAATGGTTGTCAAGGCCCTTCTACCACGCACACAAATTCTTGGGGGTTTGGCAGTTACCTAGTCGACAGGAACGTTTTTATGCACCAGTTCGGATTCGCTTGTTCCTTACTCTGAAAGCGTAAACCACGCATCTGCCACTATCGCGTTGTATACAGGGGTTAGACGACAAGATGCGATTTGGATGTTTCTTCTATGCTCATGTGAAGTACAGAACCACTTTGGCTTTCGGGGCCTGCGCTAGACTGGGCAAATGCGTTACAAAGCTGTGACAATAACCGTGACACTTTCGTCTTCCTCCAACTCTAGAGCAGCACATTGAGGTGGTCTCTTTAGTATAGAAGTCGAGCACTTTCCCAGCTCCTTTTGAACGTCTGTTGGCGTTTGTGTGCTGAATCCTTTCTTTTATGCCCGCTTCTCTTTCCAGTTGTGGCGTTCGCGATGACGATTTATTTCAGTCTGCTCTACTGCCAGAGCTGGGGGACCGAAAGAGAGTGGGCAAGCGCAAGCGTGATAACGATGGCTTTGGCTATTGCCGACATGTTGGCGGCTGGTTGGGGCATTGTTCTCCTGGTAGAGTCGTCGGCGAGCATGACGGATCAGGATAGTGAGACTGAGACGAACTATGCCTGCTCCGACTGGAAAGCCTACCTCTTCTATTACGCCACAGCCACTCTCATTTCCATCCACGTCATCATTGCGCTATCGTGCGCCGTGGTCTCCATCATTCTAGCTCAAGGTGTCGGCACGCAACTCGAGGAAATTCGAAGAATTGTCTGACAATGACCGATGCGACCCTCACATCCGTCCGGGGCGAGACGACGTTCTGGTGCACGGCAACATCCATGTGTACACAGAAGTCGTCTTCTAACCTTATAAAGGCTGTACACAGTTCAGCGCTTGTCAATGATACACACAGCGAGAATTCCAGGTTATCGACGCCATACTTTCTCTTCTTCCGGATAGAATGTGTAACTCGAGTTACACTTCTTGAACTACGGCTCGGATCTCCGACTCAGTGTTACATCTACTTGCTCTAGCTTCGCTCTCATCGTGGCTTCCTTTGCCCTGGCCGCAGCATTTTGCTCTCCGTCGTCTGCTAAGAAACCCAGGGACCGGATGCACCATTTTCTAGAGTATGCCCTGCAGAAACGCGCGTTTACCCGTTGGTGGTTTAGGACAGTGAACTAACTACAGTGGCAGTATCGCGCTCTTTTTTGCTGTTTTTCTTCCCTGCTTTTTTTGGAAAAGGGCTATCCCATCAGAGGGAGTGTATCCTCTCAGGAAGGACCTCTGTTTCGTGTCCACTGCGGTTTATCCACGTCCGAATTATATTAGCACACTCGGTACGAAGTCGAAACAAGGTAGCTGATGCTGAACCACCGGGTGAGCAATCCTTTAAATATGCTGACTCTACTCCCGATAAACTACACAGCAGCTCCTATCAAGCCTCTTCTTCCAAATTGGTTTCGTGGAAAAACCTAAACTTCGCGTGTCGTAGACTTAGCCGCCAATACACAACCATCCAATGTGAATTTGGCCATCGCAAGTTCGCGAGTGCTGCTTAAACTGAAGAGTCAAGCAGGTTTTTGTCTCCACCCCCGAAAATTTTACATCACCTTCCTCGGGCAAAGGGAACCTACTGCGCAGAGCCAGAAAGCCGCGCGACAGCCACAACTCCCTGCGTGCTCGGAACTCTTGCTACTATTTAAAGAGACAAAAGTTTTCGACTACGTTGCCTCGGACCAACTCTTAACTTTCCCCCAGCTTCTGCAAACCGCCAAGTCTGCCCGACTCAAAAGTGGTAAAAAGGACACCGGACGCTACCACAACGGCGGTCCGACAGCCCGGCGGGGAAGTCTTTTTGT
>AVCM01000530.1:0-13936 GCA_000447165.1 Hammondia hammondi
GCTGCCGCTGCAAGGCAGCAGCCGCCTTCGAGGGGGTACCGCACAGTGACAGGAACGGGCGCACGCCGAGGGAGATCAGGAAGGACCTGCGTCTTTTCTGAGACGCGGATAAGGCTACGAACGGACGTATAGGAACTCTCGAACGAGCGAACACACGTTTCCTCAATGGTCGATACACAAAGGCACGGACAGAGTAGGCGTCTGTAGACGTGGACCGCGCGACGCATATCAAGGTTCGCAGCCAAAGCGCCATTCAGCATCAGACGCAGGAGTTCCTTCATCTGAGTAGATAATGCCAGTGGAGTGAAAAGGTCCTACCGTGTGACACGAAATATCCACGCGTTTGCAGCGTCCGAAAAGATGAGCTCCTGTCTAAAAGTCTACAGCCGGTACAGCGTTCCGTTGGTTCGAGGATAACTCAGGTGTTGCAATAAGAGTAGAGTCGAATTCTCTGCTAGCGTGGAACACCACGTTCTGCGACCATCGTGTCGCTGGTAGCAGGGCACGCGCACAAAAAGAGCATCGACCACTTTGAGTCACGTTATTTCTACGATGCCGTTCGACCGGGAGGAAGAAGGTCGGAGTTGCTACGGTTGGAGGTCGTCACGGTGGTAATCAGACGCTGAAGAGTTCGTACAACAGAAAAGTTTTGTGGTACTTGGCAGTCTTGGCAAAACCCACGCACGTGTACGCGACGATATGTGGAACCGTGAAGAAGTGTGCGACCGTGAAAGGCTCGGAAATATCTGGAACCATGACTGACACGAAGCCGTCAGAAAAGTACCAGCTGGCCACTAATGACGCCTCTCTACCGTAGAATGGTTCTCTTTATCGAAGGGAAACTGGTGCAGGTATGAGTCTCATGTCATGAAACCATCATATTGACGACCCTGGCTTGGAGGTGGCCGTTCTAGCTCTGGACTTAACGCGTATGGCAGCAGGTACTGACGAGGAATCTTATGACTCTGATCTGCACAGTTGGTTCCTTCGAGGAAACGGGGAAAATTAAGTATCCAGAAACGGAGGGAAGAGAGGGTCGGCAGCTGTGCTACGACGCAGGAACTCTCAAGAGCACCCTTCGCTGCATCCGTTGCTCTCCGTGACCATCCGAAACAGAGCAGTGCACCAGAGTGCGATAATGTATTTCTCATCGATTGAGAGAGAAATGACAAGTGTGTTTTATCTGTATACGGAGATGTGAGAAAGGCAACGCTTACATTGGAGGAGAAATGTAAACATTTATTGTACACTTCCGTAGAAGAAGACATTGAATTAACAACCGACACTCGCTGCCAAGTGCCACCGGGCCTCCAGTTTTGACCCAGGCATGCTTATTGTTTCCAACGGAAGGAACCAACAAACGTAACTGCTACTGGGAACGGAGTTGAGGTGTTTTTTATGTTTCGAGAAGCTTGAAGCATAGGTTCCAGTCAGCTGACAAACCGTAAGATTCCTTTGAATGGTGGACCCGCGGATGGACCCAGTTTGAGCAGCCCACTATCGAATGCATGCCACTGAATGCACGGTTCGGCAGTTCATGCATCACCGGTGCACGGCTCAAACTACTCGAGTGTTTTCGAATCTCTAATAAGGTGGTCTTCATGCTACTCCAGAAGGTAGGCTCCACCCGTGTTTCACAGCACCCGAGGAAGCGGGGTGTGGCGCATGTCCCAGCGTGGAGTTTTGGGGGGACGAGCATGCATCGCTTAGCCTGCACACGATGCCCATCGTTCAGACATTAGTTATGAACGCGAGTTACAGGGCTGGCACATTATGTGCAAAAGGAAGATTATTAATGATCCTGTGCATGCACCGGTGGTCAGAAGTACCCTGTGACACATGAACGCCTTGCAGGTAGATCTCTACAGTGCACGGTTCTTGGGCACAGCAGCTGCTTACCTTGATATTTAGTGGATCGAAATACGAAAAAAGAGCGCACTTTGCAGGCGTTTGCTATGTCTTCGTTGCAATATCAGTTCATATAGCCTTAGGCCAATGTCATCTGAACGTGTGCCTGAGACAATCTGCACTACTCACGGGTGGCCCGGGCCGCCCGCCGGGCAGTCGTACTACTCCTGCAGGTTTGCTTGGGTTTTCAGTGTTACCTTTCGCTGACGTAAGTCAAGAGACATTCAAAACTAGAATCAATGGCGTCGCTAACGCGTCTGTTTACCCTTGCGCGGTAAGCGCTCTTGGGGACAGGTCGGCAAGTCAACGTATGCCGCAGCAGCCAGCAGCATAAAACTGAACGGCGGTCGGTCAAGCAAACACGTCGGAGAACGAGTCTATGGAGATAACACCAAAAGCGAAGGCAGTGGGTGGTAAAACACATACCAAAGACTTGAGACATACGCAGCTCCGGGCATTGGGAGGTACGAAGTGGCAAGCGCCGCCATCAGACACAGTCCTGTAGTCGTCCGACTGAGGGAGTGCCTGACTTCATATTTTCATTGTGTACAACGTTTCCACATGGAATGAGCCCCTTCTGGAGGCGTGGACCTGAACAATACCTGAGATGACTCCTTCACCGTCATTAGCCTTCAAGAAAACAAGGCTTTTTCCAATCTTGCGCATGCATGCATAGTTTTTCGGTGGATAGCCGCCGCTGCGATTGCAGAAGCTGTGACCTGGGGAGAGTCTTTGCCACCTTGACAAGCCGGGTTGCTGTCTAAGTCATCTCAGAACATCTTCGCTTTCTTGGCTAGGAATCATTTAGGTGCCGCAATACTGGGGAATGACCGCCTGTGGTCTGCGCGGTCATTCTTTGTGATCCCTGTGGCATGCACATTCTTCTGACGAGCCGTCCTGTTGCTGTCTACAAGTAGTATTCGGAACACGGAGCACTTTTCCTCCACTTGGTTGTGTTTGGCCGGTGAGGAGTATATTTGAGACGGTTGTTTCTGTCGTGGTCGTCCTCGAATGCTTTTCCGATACTGCTGTGAATCCTGCTGCAATCTGTCCAGCACGTCCCGTGGAACCGTTCGCCTTGCCGCGCGGTATGGAGTCTCGTAATGCAACGTTTTGACGGGTTAGCAGTGCCAAACGCGTTGCTATTGCTGAAATAAGTCAGCAGCTGCATGCCTAGTTGTTCCGTTAGCCTCAATGCAGGGAGTGAGCAATCCCGGTCGGACCGGGACGAACGCCAACCTAGGTTACACGGCGACTGCACAGTGCATTGCACGAATTCTGCGCGAGTTTCGCGAGATCCAGCGGACGCCGTCTCCCCATTGGTGCGCAAATCCTTTGCAGGTAAGAGCCACCTCGTTTAACCAATAGGCAGAAAGTTCCAGCAAAACTTGACCCGAGTCTAAGCATCAACCGCGCTTCTTAAAAACACAGACGCTCAAATCTCCGGCCCAAGCGTGGGATCTCGGGTACTGACAACCTTCGGAAATCCTTTCCGAGAGTTCCTGCGGATGATGGGCTGTGTTCGTGCCGCCCCTCATGTTGTTGCTCTCCTGAAGGTTAATGCGTGTGCCTGGGTATCTGCCTCATTGTGTACACCAACGCAATCTCGAGCATCAGAGGCTTGAGCTTCCAGCATTCAACTTTCGCCTGCTGCAGTGATAATGCTAAATCGTTAAGACCAGACAATCGTTTAAGCTTTGGGACACCTGTGTTTTTTAGCTTGTGATGTTGCAGCGCACTTTTTGTATACTGCCTTCTTCCGTTTCGCTTCCACAGATTGAGGAGCCCTATGAGTGGCACTTCACTCTTCGAGGTCCGCAGGATTCCCATTTCGAAGGAGGCTTGTATCATGGTCGCATCGTGCTGCCGAAGAACTATCCTTTTGCCCCACCGAATCTGGTCATGCTGACCCAAAATGGCCGCTTTGAAGTGGGGAAAAAGGTGAGCTGAGCTGGCACGGTTCTGGCAATCGTCTTAATGTATCCCAAGGGCTTGTGGCTGGGGTTTTAACTAAGCATCGCGCAAGCGTCTTAGTCATTGTTGTATGTCACACAGACTCATGACAACGGCTAATTTTCCGAGTTACCACTGAGCCCGCACGTCTGGAGAATGGGCCAAGCGGAACTACACGGTCTGAAGTGGCTAAAGGCACGTGTTCAGGGTAATCGAGTTTAAGGTGGCCCTTTGTGGGAGACCGCATCTGTCGACTCAACACGGAGCATCCCGTCGCAGTGGCAAACCTATCGCCGCCGTTGATTCGTGCAGACTCGGTTTGTGTGCTAATACGGTGTTTCAGGGATGTCCCGTGTTTTCAGGTCTGTCTGAGCGCCAGCAGTTATCACCCAGAGCTCTGGCAACCAGCGTGGGGCATCCGAACCCTCCTAGATGCCCTCTGTGCCTTCTTCCCGACGCCGGCAGGCGGGGCGCTTCATTCTCTCGACAGACCGGAGAAGGTTAGCCGTCTTTCAAGCGACCACGCCGATTCGACGCCAGGCAACAACAGCGGAGACGTTTTTATTGCTGCACCTCATTGTTTCAAGTCAGCTGTTGAATCAGATTCCAAGTGTGTTCTCACGGTGATGTACCACTTTTAGAGCGTATGCATGCTGAGCCGTTCTTCTGTGCTTCGCCAGGGTATCCTCAAATCGCCAAAGCAGCGGCAGCCTCGAGTTCCTGAATGATTGCCTCATGATGGTGAATCACTGGTACAGCTGTGATCTACAAGGTTCATGGTGTATGCGGCCGGCTTGTTTTACACTGGCATCTGTGCCTTGTTTTTCGCGCTGAAACGTTCCGGCAATTCGTCATTTGATCATGTCTGCCCCCTTACCCTTGTGCGCAGAAATCGCAACTGTCTTTTGTTCCTGTTCTGTTCCCTCTTCATTTGTGCGAGAGCAGGTACGCCGCCAATTAGCACTCGAGTCTGTCAACTGGCTTTGTCCGACATGTGGCAAGTCGAATAAAGAACTCGTCGAGGCGGCGTGTGCCGCTCCAACCAGCGCCCTTCCGGTGAGCCTGAAAGAGAACACATCTGTCGGATTTTCCAAGCCATAGCTCTTTGCAATGGACAGCCAAGCATGGACCGAAGATCGCGCGCCAAGAATACAACAAGCCAAATACTTAAATAAGGTGAAGAACGTGTAGTCACATGGACTCTCTCCCCCTGACAGAATTCAGTTCGCTGTTCACCTGGAGTTACCGTGTCTGGGCAGAGGATTCGATTGATCGGGTTGAGATTTTTCCCGGGTTTTTCTGCTTTTCTAGGACCTTCCGGAGCCACTAAGACAGCAGGCGCAGCTGCGGACGGAGCAGGAATCCCAAGCCGCACCTCTTCAGGTGGCAGACGAGAGTGGCAGCCGAGTTGAGTCATCCCGTCACGGCGGAACCGCGGTTGCGGCTGTCCAACAGCGGCAACAAGAGAGAAGTGTGAGTCAAATTCATACCTGGAGACAGTTGTTAGACCGACAAGGTGAAAAGCCGAATGAGACTGGGAGGTTCCGACTCATTCCGTTGTACCCTGAGAGCAAAAGACAGCCGTCGTCTCCTAAGTCAACTTGCGAGGCTACATGCAATTGTGACTCCAAGAGAATCCACGCTCGTGTTTGCGAAGAAATCAAGGTACATCATAGATGAAGACGATCGGCAGTCCGGCGGCAGTATCTAGCGCCGAAGGGTGCCGGGATTGCTTAACACTCAATGGGGTTTCCTGGCGGAGGGGATTCATAGTGCAGAACACGGCCTTTTGCTGCCGTGAGCACCATGATGTGCTAGGTTTTGTACATAGTTGTGGTGTGGATCGAAAACGACATCTTTCTGACTTTCCAGCTCTACCAATACCAGTGTCACCTGTTACACCGACGCGTCAAAGACAGCTGCGTCCTCATACCAGGAATGTTTAGACGTTACGAGTACTTGTGGCATTCGCACTGTAGAACAGACTGACAGATGGAACACAGTTTTGGCGTATGAAACAGTTCATAACGTTTTCATTGAAGTGACGTTTTTTCGCACAGGTGGATGCTGCTTTTGTCTCCTCCGTCGGAAATGCGGAGTCCACTCGACCTCCCAGAACTTCGACTCCACGAGAAGATCCTCCGCGCCACCGGAGGCGTCCTCAGAGAGGCCACCGGACGTTGATGGCGCAACTTTTACAAACCCCTTTCACGAGGGGAGAGTTCATCGTGGCGGCAGCTGATGTGGTGTTGCTTCTGCTTGTTCTGGCCTCTGTGGTTCTGCTTGCGGATTTATTTGTGAATCCCCCGAAGGTGTCCATGTATGAGAGCTCAGGGGCTGGAGGAAAACTCTGAGATCGCGATGAGTCTAACAGTTGGTGGGGTCGTCTTGAAAGCTGTTGTCTTCTTTTCAGCAAGCGACTTGTGAATCAGCCGGTAATCCAAAGGATTCTGTTCTCCAGCTTCCCCAAGGGATAATGCGGGCATATTGACTTCGGGTGAAGGGAGTAAGGTACTCGTTTAAATGTTGGATTCATATCAAGGTGTAATTGGTCTGCCATCAGCAACCCGTCATTCTTTCTGAAGTGGAATAAACCATGAGAGACTGAAACGTGAGCTGGAGCCTAGTGATTCTCTGGTTGGCAGGCTCTAAATAGGAGAGGAACCTTTCTGGGTAAAGAGAGAGGAGACGTTTTTTTATTAAGCAATTTCACACGCGTTTGGTTTCGTAGGATGTACCCATTTGGGTCGACAGAAGTGCAGTAGTTTTGACCAGAAACTTCTGTACGAACCACAGCTGGTTAGCCGAACACCCTGTGTAGATGTGATCAGTTGCCTGAAAAAAAACTGTGTGAATGGTATTTCAACTCCCACTGCATCACGCGTTGAAACTGGACCACCCAGCAATACCAACGGACTCATTGAAACTTTATGTGGCATTCCCCCGGTGATTTCCACTGCCCACATTTTCAACCGAGATAAAGAGCGGAGCGTTCTATCCAGTTCAGGGTTCAACCCCGTTTGGTGACCCGTCAGGTCAGAACGGAATGCAGCATGAAACTGTGACTGAAAGGTAATATGGTACGGGGAAGTCGACGCGGAGACATCAGCCGCCCCAACTAATTGATTTATTCTCCATTTGCACATCAGAGTTCACAGGCGAAGAAGCGTGCAGCATCTGATAGAGAGCGCAAAAGTTGGCTCGACAGTTCTCCTGTGTGTAGCAGACAACGAGATTCATGGCTTGGTCGCCCCAACATGGATGAGGAAGTGTATGCGACTGATTAAGTTTTCTAGTCCAGTGTCTGCATGGTGTGGTGAGATACCTTACCGCGTCAACTGGAACTGTCTGAACAAAGTGCATCTTCGTTCACACAGTGTTGTTTCTTCGTGCTGTGCATGGGAGAAGCATAAAACCAGCCGTCACCCTCGATAGAAACTTCGTGCGGTTATTCAAGCTACTGGCCAATACTTGCTCATGGCCAGCGATGCATGCCACTGGGTTTCCCTGACACCTCGAACAAGTATCTGCCTAACTAAACCAATGTCGCCACCATTAATAACCTTCGGTTATATAGAGGTGTCCGTCTTGCGATTAGTGAGACGACACTAACAACAGGAGGGGAATGCATACTCTGCTCGAGGCATATCGTGCTCTGAGTTTGATGGTTAATCACATCGATATTGCAGTCACTCTTGCAAACCCACAATCCGGCAATCGTGCATATGCTGGCAACGCGAGGAACATAGATGAATCCCGAGAAAAAACATCGTGGGATGACACACAGAGGATATCATGTGAGGGCCAGTGCCGACGAACGGTATGTTGCACAACGCATCCATTGCACCAGCTCTAGGTGTGTGCCACGAGACTGAAGCAGTCACCGGAGAACTTGCTTATTTTTCCAGCGCGAGTGCAGGGACTGTTTTATAGTCCTGTAACGAAAACGTGAGGAAAGCACGTTTTTCGCAGTTACCGGATGCCTCGCCATGGAGGGTACCGGTACCACAGGCCCGCTAGCCAAGGTAATCACCCTTTTCAGTGCCGCTCTTCAGAACACCTGTATGGAAAACATGCCTTCTCGAATGATATTGCTTCCCTTTTGTATAAAACTTGAAAGCTCTCGAACTCTCTTCGATGAGTCTGAGAGAGTGAAGAGGCCACGTCTGCTCAGGGGACCCCTAGCTGTCGGTCACACAGGGCTTCAGTCCAGCTCAAGCTTGAGGAAAAGGTGGTAGTTCAAGGAGTTTAATGCATATGGAGACTATATGCAAAACAGAGGAAAGGTGTTGTAGGTGATGAGGATAAATGATGGTCATGCGTCTACGGCAAACATGTTTACAACGGGGGACACGGCTAGCACCATGCTGAAGGTGGTTGATACGAGTGCAGGAACAGCGCAACCCATTGGTAGACCGAGTCGCGTCTACCACTAACACAGCCTCAGTCCAACTCTTCTATCTAGGCGTTGCGGCGGGACAGAAAATCTAGTCCCAGTTGATGTGGACGCTGTCACGTTAGTGGTCTGTTATCATGAATTGTGAGCCGAGTGGAAGATGACCAAAGAGTTGTTTTCTCTCTTAAGCACAATGTTTGTTCTGTGGCGTCGATTATGGTTTGGGATGCTAGCCATTCATTTTCTGCGTTACTGCGACGCTGCGAAAGGTGAGAGTCGACCCAGTGTCCCAGTGGATCCATCTCTCATTTTGCTAGCCAAGTTTACCCTCTGATGTCATCAGGCAATCCAGCTGAAAACGGCTTGAGAAACGCGGTTCCAAGGCTTCGGCGGCTCGATGGTGAGACTTTGAGGTGGACGTTGAGGGCTGGTGTTCAGCAACAGTGTAGATACCATCTCTCATGTGCCGTGCTCCGTTGTGTGCCCGTCGGAATACTTCTCGCCTCGTTCCTTGTCTGGTTGCAGGGCCATATGGCTTCGGTTACGGACGATATGGATTCCAAGGCAGCTACGGAGTGCCTCTTCCACAGCCTGGCTATGTTGGCAAAGTTCCAGGGTTCTATACGAGGCCTCCGGGAATGACACTGCTGCCGACGAACACAGGTGCGGCATAGGCGCGTAGCGTGTGGAACGGCATAGGTTTCGGTGGCCTTGACTTAAGGGACATGAGGAAAAAAGTGTTGGTGGGAACTATTCGACAATTTTGGTGGTGGTGCCCGTCTACTTCGTACTGATTTTGCTTCCGCCGTACATGCCACTGCTGGCACCGACGGCTCAGAAATATGTTACTGTCTCGATTCCTGCGTGCATTTCCCAGGTGTCATGTTTCCGACGACTGTCCTTGGCGGGATGGCTAGCCAGGGTGTTTACTCCGCCAATTATTCCGCATCGAACAGTCTTGCAGCAACGTACGGGGGGACCTCGCCAATCGTGCCTGTGACGCCCGGCGGAGGTTCGGCAATGGCTACACTACCTGTCCCTGGCATTTTCCCTGGGGCTCCACTTGTTCAGAGTTCTTCTACCCCCGCATACACAGTCTCAACATCGAATAATCAGCCCTTGGTAAACATGCAAGGGGTCCCCGAGGTACCATCACGCACCCCCTCCTCTTGTCCCGACACAAGTTTAGGTGGTAAGTATTCATCCTGGTCCTACGTGTGATATTAAAGCAATAGCTTCCTTGCAGGAAAGAAGAGGTCTTTGTCCATACGAGTCTTGGTGCCTATTCAGACCTGTTGGTGATTGCAAACCGCATAAAAGAAAACAACATCGGCAATCGTCAGGCTGCCATTTTGTTCCTCCAAGGAGATTCCGAATTCAAGGAGTGCAGCGCTTCCTCCCTCGCCTCGATCGTTGGTGAGATTCACCTTTTCCTTGTCACATTTGCTGAGGATACAACTGAAAAGTCTTCAAGGACGTTTGCACATGGTTATCTACACCGTGCATGTGTGTTCTGTTGCACATAATGTTCACTGGTCTAGCAGACGACCCAATTGTACAACAAGTTTTTACGACGCAACATTCACAAGAGAGCGCCCCCCAGTCGGGCAAATGCCCTTCTCTGAATCAGCGAGGTAGGACACATTTTGTAGTCGCTCAACAGACTAAGGACGTGGAACTCATTGGGACTCAGCGGGACTGCTAACGCGATGGCGCTTATGGTTGTGAATGGATACAGATGTAGACAACCTCGCGGAGTACCTCAGATTGTCCAAGGTGGAGAAAACAGAAGATGCTGTCTGGAAAAAAATCAGAAGCATATCGCAGCTAAAACCTTGTTCGGATGACGAAGTGTATGCTCTGTCACGTAAGTAATATCCGAGTTAGAACTTCACCAGTACGACTCACGTGCATCCACATTACACTTAAGTGAGCTCGATGTTGCTTCCGGTGCCCGTTGTCGCGTGATGCAGGTCAGCCTTCTATCAAAAGGGTTTACGATGCCGGTCCACAGCAAAGCAGCACACAGCGCCTAGGTAAGGACGAACCACGTGGCCTTACGGAAATTGTGTCAACTCGTGTCTCTGTGGTGACGCCATCTGTGTTCTTAATGAATTCCACTTTCGCGATAAAAAGTACACTCCAGTCTCCGGTGCGGATGCCTTTTGTTGATATTCTTCTTCACAGATAGTTTTGGCGAAACCGCTGACGACGATCTCAATACCCCCATGGATGCAGGAGCACAGGAGTGGTGCCATCTTCAGCCACATCACCCTCTCTGCCGAAAATAATTTGCGAGCACCGGTGACGCTCATATAAACTAACTGGCGTTTCTTGCGTATGAATAACGTCACTGTGGGTGCCCCGTTTGGCATCCTGTCTGTGATCACTCAAATAAATCGTTGTGTATGTCGTGTGTCAGGCTAAAACAACATGCCCCAGATATGACAGAACCAATCCTGGCCAGTAATGCCGTCAGCTGAACATCGTCAGTCCGTGCGCCCATGTTGTACTCGCGTTTCTCCAACTGGCTGCCGCTGTACACACGAGCACGTGGACACCTGGACAGGTGCAGCCACCAGCCGGAAAGCAGGCTCTTTAGGACGCGTCCAAATCGATTGTTCTGATGTCATCCAACTACCGCCAGGACGAGATCCTGCTCGTGTGCACCAAATCTGAGTCCCTGACGCAGCACCATGAGAACCCCCTGTCGAATATAGCCGCAAACGGAAGCATATCTCGTGCTTTATTCTATATATGTCTTACACGACACTAGTTCGGAAACATCACTACAATGTTTCAGTACACTGGAAGCGCATACCAATCGAATCACGGGTACTGCTGGGGCAAATGACCGAGCCAGTATTCACTCACGAAGTCAAATGACTAAAAATAGTACTTCCGGGCTGTCGTGTCATGTGTCAAAGTATCTTATTGACGTCGGAGACGGAGTCACTGACAGGTGTGCATGGATTGTGCACATACAGCTCTGTAGTTACACCGCAGTTCCTCATCTTCAGAAGTACTGAAACCGCACGAGGGTGACCCTCTCTGAAGAGCTGGTTCTTTCACAGGTCTTCCTTGCTTAGCTGATACCAATGAATCCAACAATTCTCGTCGGCGTCATGTTGTGCGCCCTCTGGGACAGAGCAGTCTGCACTTTTGTGCCGCAGGGGATTGGTAGAGGTCGTTCCTCTGTCAGTCACGCCTCCACAGTAGAACATGTAGCTCCTCTGCGATTTGCTCAATCAGAGGCAGGTGCCAGTCCCGTAGTGGGGTAAGGGTAATGCGAGGGCTGCTAATTCCTTTCAGTATAACCTAACGTGTTTTTACCAACAGGCTACTCTCGGTGAACGTCGTCTGAATATCCTATCAACGAGCCAGTGTTTCATTCGCTGACGCTTGCAGTTACTAATGAGTCTCCTCACGCAATTCATGGGCGTAAAAGCCCCCCAATCGTCGGAGCTTCAAGTGATTTTTTCGTACCATATTCACGGTTGCTGGGGACCGAACCCACTGGCGTTTTCAGGAGGCAGGTACTGGCTTCCCGCCCCAGCTCGAACAGTTCATCAACGATGCAATCACCAACGTATGTTATCTACGGGAAATATCGTATCTTGCCCTCCACAACGAATCTCTCTTAGGCGGAAAAAAAGGCAGTAGCGCAGATGATGCAAGATAATAGAAGCCATGATCTCGATCAAGGTGAAACTCTCGCTTTTACCATTCCAACACAGCATAATAGTATGAAACACCGATGCTCAGAGTTGCTGCATATTGCTGAGGAGCGGCTCAAGAAATATTGGTTAGAAAACTGTCGCCTACGTTTTGGGTGATGACGTCGTCAATCATCATTTCTCCTCCAGGTACATCGGGCAGTGCAGGTCAGGACGGATGGCAGATGCTTGGTGACACTACCACTTTACGCAGGGCTTCAGGCGGGACTACACGACAACTTGCCCTGCGGATTGGTCTGAAACAGAGGACGGTAAGAGTCCTTAATACTGCATGATAGCCAACATTTCCTCAACGGCGCTGAAGGACTATGTTTACCTCCTGTGGAATACAGTGGACCGTAAGGAGCAAACTCAAACAAAACAATTCCGCATGCTTTACATCTTTTGATGGATATGACTGCAGCTGCCGCGCTTCGGACTTCAAAGACAGCTCGGCTTTGCAGAAAGAAGACTTTGCTTGGAAATGCCAGGCGGCCTGGCCGTGCAGATCGGGTATATTTTCACCAACATTTAGGGTAAATTCGTAGCCGCACAGGACGTCTGCGTTTCCAGCGCCTTCAAGGGACTTCAGCTCGGCATGTCCGACCAACTGGGCGAGCATCGGAGGATATCTCTGCATAGCTCCAGACGTAGGGCTCTTTTTATGTTTTTCTGTTGAGCCACCCCACAAGGCTTCCCTGCAGAATTACGCCGGTAATTGCAGTCCTGCCGTGGACTTCGCAAACTTTTCTACTGAGAGAAAGGCAATGTGAGTAAAGTGATGCTCTTTACCGTTGCCGTTGCCCTTCATCCCTCCTTGTCAGCTGGGCGAAGACATGTAATGAGATAATTCGTCTAGACGCAAAGGCTACGTTACATGAACTGACTGTAGGCGATGCTGAGTGGCCAATTATCAAAGTAGCCAGGCGTGCCGCCAGCAGATCGCTGGCTGCTGTTCCGAAGAATGTTGGTGTGGAGGGGCCTGTATCCGAAGTAAGAACCACTTTCGCCTTTGACTCGACTGGACTGTATGAGACAATCGGACAACAGGAGGGCGTTATTCATTCTGTCATCAAACCAGTTTCTTTGTAGACGTTAAATGCGAGAGGGACTTCTGGTGTGTTGCCGTTAAGATAGATATCCATAAGTAAATTTCTCTGCTTATCTGACAACGTCGAGGCAGTCACTTACTGACAGATGGGCCAGATCCTGACAATGAAATATGAAGAAGCTTATGCTATTCTAGAAACAAATGCGCGCATATACTGTAATTGACGGAATGTTTCTGCCGAGTCACATCGTATGGAAGAGCTACATTTTTGTACGAGTTCCAGATTTCTCCGGACGACCTGGTCTACATACTGCCGCACTTGGGTCGAGATCGAAACGAGATCGAAACTATTCTACCTTTCGGACACTGCAGCTGCTAAGCTGACTCGATTTGCTCGTAGTGACATCTGGGCCAGCTCACCCTGAGACAAAATTGAATCCGTACACAGGCATTTCATTTCCACCAACTGACTCCGTGGTACCTTGTTGCGCGCGATCATAGAGATGGGCACTGCTTTCCAGGTTATGTTGTGTAACAAATAACTACTAGCATTTGCTGCTGATTTAGTCGGCCGCGAAACCAAAGTAATCTACCAGCTTCAATGGTGCGGTGTACGCCGTCTCAGTTGGCAGGGAACATAACTTTCAGGGTCACTCCGGGTGCAAGTGGCATCAGTATTTCTGATAACTGTGTTCTTCCCTGTTCTGCTTCACAGGGGCAACTTGGAGAGACGCTGTCAGGCACCACCCCTTTAGCAGCGACGTCGACCGAGACGCCGTGTTCGCAGACAGACATTCCCCAAGAATTTGAGGGGAGGATCTAGCATCGTATATCACAAAAACCTCTGTTAGGAATGGAAAACCTCCCACAAACATAGTGGAAAGCACACGCCATGCGCAACTTTATATCCCC
>AVCM01000532.1:0-21800 GCA_000447165.1 Hammondia hammondi
GCCACTGCCGCAGCCGAAGACACGCCATTTGTTGGTCCCAACGCGAAAGGCGACGAGGAGCGAGAAAGCGAAGAGAGAGAAGAGGACGGACCGCATGCAGGGGAGAATGCTGAAGTTGAAGGGTCGGCAAGTTGCGACGGCGAGGATTCTTGAGTGCGAGGATGGGGAGTGGGGTCACCACAAGAATTCCAAGTGCACGTGCACCTCGGCCTGGCGCACAGAGGCGTGAAAGCGAGACAGTCGAAAGGGATAAGATAAGGCAATTTCCAGGGGCCTCGAGACTCAAAAGTTCCTGCGCGGATATTGTCAGGATGGCCGTGACTTCCACTTCCACTCTGACAGGTTTTGCCCCCGTCCTCAGCTTCCCGTGCTTCCCCAGTGCGCTGCCCGCGTTGTGCGCCCGAAGAGGTGCTTTTCTGAAATTTCTCCCTTGTCGAAGACTTCCGCTTCTCCGTCAGAAAGAAACACTCCTCCTGCTCCAAGTCGAAGGAAATGTAGCGCAGAGGAACTGCGTGAAGCAGCTTGCGCATCACAGACAGACAGCGGCACGTGCCCCAGGGCTTCCACGCGGAAGCGGAGGTGCCGTCTCGACGGTTGTTGAAAGAGAGTTTCTGGGAGTGTAGCGAGTGCCCAGAAGCACTTGGAAAGGACGGAGGGAATGAGTCTAGCGGATCGGCGCAGATGAGCGATCCAGAGGAGCAGAGATTCGAGACGGTGGAACAGGAAGACTGGGAAACCAAGAGATTCGGGGGGAGGTCCTGGTCGCGACGAAGCAGAAAATCGGCTCTCTGAGATAAACTTTCATCGCAAGAGCTGGAAAAAGATGTGTAAGGCTCATATGTAGAGCAGGACGGAGACGCAGAGTTCCGGGGACACGGAGTCGACATTCTGGCAACAATACGGAAACAAACCGCTGAAAACACGCCTGGGGGGCTGGCTTCCCAGCCACACAAAGCGAGAAAGTCGTCGAGATTAACGGCATAGAGCGTTAAGTGAGGAGAAAGATGGTTTCAAAGGGAGAGAAGGGAGACTTCCGTGCAGGACAAACTACTGAGAAAAAGAGGAAAGGGAAGCTCCGTCGTTTTGGCAAAGCATCTGGGGCCCCGCACGAGCTCCAGGAAACCGCTCTGCTGGGAGGAAACCGAGGAAGGTGTGAAAGGGGAACGCTCCCTTGAAAGGAACCCGAAAAACGCTCTGTCTCGATCCTATCGTCTCCTGCGGTTGGGAGAATTCCGTCTAGAACCGCGCCTAGAAAATCGCAAGGCCACCATAAACAACAACGTGACCAAGACACCGGGAGGGTTGGAGGGGGGGTGCTGTTGCCGCTATCGTTGGCTTTGAACTTCAAACAAAAACTTCTTTTCAAAGAAGAACCGCTTATAAATAAACACGGTAGAATACCACTGAGGCAAGGAGGAAACCGAGTCTGTTTCCGCAAAAAGCGACAAGGAAATGGGCATTCTATCGCAAGCGTTTGCCTTGACCGGTTGAGAGGTGTGGCACTCGACAAAGTGTGTCGCACGCTTTCGCATGCGCACAAATCGACGTCTCTTGCTGCAATGGCTGCTTCGGTCTTCGTAATGGCTTCTGTCGAGAACAAGTTTACATGATGAAAACGTTTCAGAGTTTTCTTGTCCGATCTCACTCGCCTCATTTGCGTCACACGGGTGTCTTTTCAGTGGAACGAAGAAAAGTTTGGTGTCACAAGACGCAGACCAGAGGGTTGCCGTTAAATCCCGTGTTCCTCATCCTCCGGCAAGAGTCATCCGCGCGGAGGTGTGCGGTTTCGCTGTGGCACTTTTTACCCTTGAATACTGAAAATAGCTTTTCTCTATGATCTCCCAGCCACGTGCAACATGGTAGTGAATGCTTTCCCGGGCCTAATAGAGATTCGTCCTCCAGCTTCCAAATAAACTCCATACTCAGATGGGCACATGCAAAGTAATCTTAAATACACCGCACACAACTGAGAGTATGATCAAAAACAAAGCAGTTTCCTCACGGGAAAACGGAGGAACAGCGAAGCGACAGGAAGGCGATGTCCCCGAAGTCTTTAAAACTAGAGGTGAAAGCGGGGGGAACTGAATGTGTTAAATCGGAGGGTTAATGGGAGAAACGTTCTCACGTGTGCTGAGACCTTTCTTTTGGCTCTAAGGCATTACATATAAACACTCTTCTCTCTGGCTTTCCGCAAGATGTCCGTCTTCGGGGGGGTAGAACGCCTCCTTTTACACTTTTTCTGATGTTCTCTCGTTACTTTTGAACCAGGGGCAACCACTTAGCCGCTGTCCGTCTCGGCGACGCCCGATAAACCAATTCACTCGACTTCGCAAGGCGTTGCATTTTTACCAAGTATTCTTAGTGGACACCTGGTGTAGTCAACGAGCGTTTGGAATGCTGACAAAAGGTGGAATAGGTTTTCCTAGAAGCTCCGTGTCGAGGTCCGGTGCAAGCACCGTCATAAAAAACTTTAGGCTTCCCGCATAGCAAGTTACGGGAAGAGGGTGTTTTGAAGCCTACGCATACCAGCTCAAGGACATCTCCTTACTCATTACAAGTACCACTCGATGTGCAAATGAGATCCGTATCACCATCGTCGCGTGAACTAGCAATATATTTAGTGTCTGAAGAAGACCCTCCGTAGAAACATACGCATCGCCAAGTCGCCATCTTGTTAATGCAGACTGTTTCCGGTGGCTTTGACTTGTGTGTCGCTACTCTCACCCGTGAGGCTCACCGATTATTTGCCTGCTCCTTGTGGGAAGACGCACATCCGTTCACCAGTTAGTTCGCATCTGTTCAGTTTAGTCGTCTCTTGCGTCTACCGTATCTTGCCGACTGTTTACTGGATCTATCAATGTCTCTTGTGGAGTACGCTGAGTGGCGCCATGTCGACACTTTTCTGCGCCGACACCTGAGACGTGAGTGACCCGCAAAATTCAGTCCCGCAACTTGCAAGAGAATCGCAAACGGGGGGTCCGTTCAGAAGAGTACACATAATTCTGTGGACTACCTTTGAACGTATAGCGGCAACAAGGCTTCCCGTTGATGAACACGCTCTCGAAGGCTGGGGCTCTCTATCCAGCAAGCTAAAACGTGCAACATCCGTTCAGCCTTCACCAGTCGACAGGCAAAAGTTTTCGACACACGCGAGAGCGTATTAGAAGACAGCCACATCGTTTTCGGCCTGGCTGTTCACACCTACCGTTTATATCGTGTCTCTGTGTGTACAAGCTGAAAACTGGATATGCTTCAGAAGCTCGGACCCGTCTGTAGTGTAGCGAGTTAAAATCATCCGCGCTTGCAGCCAAGTGTTGAATAGAACCATCTGAAGCAAAGCCTCTTCCCCTTTGCAGACTGTTTCCAATCCAGCACAGAATCTCTACTGTTCATTGAAGTGTGTTTTCTGCAAAACCTAACCCATAGCATCATCTCTTGGTCGCTTATGAGAAGTGCACCATCTCACATGGCGACAGAAAAGTTCCAACCTCTACAAAGTCCACTTTCAGTTTCACGTGGCACTTTGGTATGGGAGCCTGTCACGCTTAAATGTAGTCAGTGGATAGGATTTACTTCGGTGAGACACGAAGAAAAAATTGGCCTTCAAGATGGACGGCGCTTGGCGGCCAGCTGGTCAAGCCTAAAACCCCAGAGGGGGGAGGGGGGGACGAATTGACACGAAATCGCGGGTTTTTTATCTTTGCGGTATCGTTTTGCGAAGTAGCGAATCCTCCAACAAAGAGCCACTTAGTAGTCGCGCCTGTCGGCAAAAGATGAAGATCGGGACAACATGTCAGAGACACCAAGCATCGGGACTGCGGGAGAGTTGCACGTGGCAGCGGTACGCTTGCGGGAAGTCTGTTGTGTCTCACGCTGGCGACAAGCGACCGAAAACGCATCTCTGAGTTTCTCTTGCCGTGCCAGCTTCGGGAATCGTTTTCTTTTCCGCAAACTCGTCTCGGGATTTTCCTCCGCAAGAAGCCAGGATGGTGAGTTCCTTGTCAACCCGGGGCACCAGCTCGACGACGACGGCAGGAACCCGAACTGCAGCGACTGTCACTTTACTTCTGGAAGTTTCCGAGTCGGTTTATGACGTGAATTCCGGAACGGAAAACTCTGCGGAAAGGCGTTCGTGCCATTCTGGTGGAGAGAGTGTCGAACAGAGCGGAGAGGCCGTTCAAGAGGAAGCAAGTAGGTTCGCCAGCGGCTCTGGGGAAAAGAGCGTACCACGGGGAACAGGCAGCTCTTCCGGAAGTTCTTTCTTCACCCCTGCCATTGTGAGTCAGTTTCGGAGTCTGCGAGTGGGGAGAGGTGTTTTGTCCGAGGCGGAGGATCGAACTGATCGCGAGGAAGATCCTCACTCTGAACGGCCGGCGACTCCTGGCAATCTCCAGATTTTCCAGCAAGCGCAGGAGGTTTCGAAAGAGCGAGTTGAGGAGGTGACAGCAGACAGGAAGGAAGACAACAAGGAACGACGCGACCTCACCAGCGTATACCAAGTGCTGGGTGGTGCGGGAAAGGACGAAGATCGCATTCTGGACGAAGTCGGCGGCGAGTTGTACTACGAACGCGTGTGTCTGCGTGAATTCGAGTTCGACGTGTCGAGTCGAGCTTTCTTCTACCCCTGCCCTTGTGGGGATCTTTTTGAAGTTTCTCTGGAAACCATTCAAAGAAAGGTGTGGGAAACAACCGGCCGAGAGAGTGGAGACCTGCGGAGACCTACCCAGTTTGAAAAGAAGCGGGAGGCAGAGTCGACCGGGCGAACTCACGAGAAGGCGGAGTCGTCCGAAGAAACAGGTCGTCTCGGGGATCGAGAACTGGAAGTTGAGGCTTCCTGTCCATCTTGCTCCTTGAAAGTTCAGGCGTTTTTCACTTTCAACGTTCTACAGGAACTGCTCGAAGAGGCTGGAGAGACGCTGGAACTCATGGAAAACCATGTGTCGGGGTAGACTCGTGGGTAGTTGCCCGCCGGATCCTGTTAGCATCGTGAACGGTCACGTGGCACAAATTTGAAACAGTGAAAGCTCTTTCATTTCCATGGGGTCTCAAACTAAGAACTGGCTTCCTCCCGTTGGCATCAACTTCTTGTTTCTTGAGGAGGCGTTCTTTCGAGACCCAGTGGCTCCGCTACAACCACCACCACCACTTTTGTCTGTGATTTGAACCTCCGCTACGGTCTTTCGCTAATCAAAATGACTTCTTTGAAACGCTCTGGAGAGCCCCCGCTTCCAGAGGAACGTAGTGTTGAGAAACCTCAGACCCCAACGCGGACTTTCGCGCTCCAGGAGTCACCACTAACGTCCGTTTTCAGCCGGATGGACCGGAACGATGCGTCTTTTGCCCTTGAAACGAGTCCTCTGCGTGCCTCGTGTTTTTCCTCTTCCTCGCCGGCAAATGGGAGTTTCTCTGGACAGTTCGTGCGTCCTGGACAAGGAGAACGAAGCGCTCCTCTGTATGTTCGCTTGAAACGACGTAGAGAGGAAGATGTTCCGCCCTTCCTGTGTCTGCTTCAACATCGAGAAGAGGGAGACGCGCCCGCAGCTAAGCAGCAGAAAGTGAGGGGAGAGTACGATCGCGCAGCGAAGCCCGAGTCGGGACTGCTGCTGTTCCGACACGTCGGGGAGCCACCAGTGCTTCTCGACGAGAAAACGAAGGGAGGACACAAGTCGCAAGACGCCCAAACAACCAGTGCCGCGCCTCGTGGAAGTCCGAGGTGCCAGACACACGGACGAGAGGCGCTCACGCCGGCAGCGTCTGGGGCCAACACTGCGCAGGGAGACAACGATGCAGCTCTTCTTCAGCGTCTCCGGAAATACCGTGTGGTTCCTTCTGGAAGAGCGAGTGAAGGTGGGCATTCCGAAGAAAGCGAGCAGCAATCGGCCGTTTCCGAGGCACGCGAGGGGGAGAAGACGGCCGCAAAAAGCAGAGCAGGTGCAGTTCAACACGTGCGACTTGCCGATGGTAGAAAAATCCGGCTTTTAGATGTGTGTCCGTCAGAGAGTGTTGGAGGAACCGAGGATCTCTCTGACTTTACTGACGACTGCGATTTCGAGTGGTATCGCCTGGCAAGTCCAGATGACGCTGTGCATGCAGCTGGGGAAAGAAGCAGTTTGTTCGAGTTTTTGGAGGAAGAGGGCGGGGCTCTCAGTGCCCAAGCCGAGTTGATCAGAAAACTGATTGCCATTGGCACTTCGGCGAATCTCGCTGACGGCCCGGGAGCGGATGCCGTTGGTTTGATTGAACTGGAAGATGTCGACGAAGAAACGGGAGAAGTTCTGCGAGGCTGTGGCTGGAGCAACGCGTGCCGGTCCGTCGATGTCTTTCTCGGGGAATTCGGCGACATCGATGATCCCGACTCAGGTAAGCGGCTGAGGGAGAATATCCCAGACCAGATTGACGGAGGAAAGGGATGTGTTTTGAAGTTCTGTGGACTTGCGAGTGGGGACAGGTTCACTGTCTTAGAGGGAACGAAGAGGTGGCCAAAAAGCGGCTGGGAGAAACGCGGCGAGGAAGCAAGTGAATTGTACAGGGTGTTTATTACAATGTGATATGTTCGATTGCTCCAGACGATCCGGATGCAGCTGAGCTGGACTACCCTGAGGATAGCGACGACGAGAGAGAGAGGCGTTTTGCAGCTCGCGTGCGGCACTTGATAGAGGATTCTGAAGAAGACCGCTTTTCTGAATCGAGCGCATTCAGTTACGACGGCGAGTGAACGGAGGCGGGCGCGTAAAATGATTGAGACAGACAGACACTCAGTGCTCTACGCCAATGCAGTGAACACACAGTGTCATGGTCAGTGAACTGCCACACAGCGACAGACAACTTGCGATCCGCTAGAGCTCTCTGGTCTTCGCCCCCAAATTGACAGCTCCGAATTTCAGTGAAAACAGAGCCGTTGTCGATGACGAGTTTCTCAGGTATATGCAGATGCGGGTTTTACGTGTTCTCGTGCCTAAATCGATTTTGCTCCTGGAGGCCGGCCGAAAAAAACCCAGCTCAATTGCCTCCAGGTGTTCCGCAGCCGTTCTGGACCGTGTGTTCTTTCTGCCACACCTATCAATGATCCATTCCTCAACAACTGCCTATCCTCCGGTTACTTTCGTTACACTTGCTCGCAAAAAGGACTCCTTGCACGACGGGGGTGTGTGGATGCACGTGTATATACATATATGTGTGTACGCGGCATTTTTGTGCCGCGTAGAATCGTGTATGTTTCAAGAGAACGAGTATGGCCATGGAACGGATTAAGCATATATCTAAGTTGCATCTAACTTGGTTTTACAGTGCTGTGTGCCACGACAGTGTTTGGTGTGAAATTCTGACAAGCGCACGCACTCACGTAGTTGGACAGAGGTGAGGTGCCACTTGAAGGAGCAGGTCTCGCTTTCACCACATGGAGTCTGGAAGTCCTAGGGGAACTATCTGTTTGTCGACACTGTACAGAATGGTTAGAATGGACAAACACTGCCCAAATCCGTGGTGAATAAATAGATGGTTTTTTTCCATTCATTCAGGGATGCCAAACCAGCCATGCACGAATCAGAGAGAAGAGCTTAAGGAAAACTGGCAGGTGCCCTATCTCGATTTCTGCTCTTGTGCGACAGCTCACATTGACATCCTCCCTGTTGCGGCAGGGTGGGCCAGAGCAGCAGCTTCGGTGTGCCGTAAGAGGAGCACTGAAACGGGATTGGTTGGACAACCATTCGCGGTTTGTCTGGCGTATCGTGAACTGTTGTGGTCACCGTCATTAAAGGGTACGAGTTTTACTGTACTGTTCTGTTGTTTGAAGGCTTGTCGAAGTGAGAAAGTGAGAACGTTCACTAAACGCATCTACAGGAACGTTTTATGTGTGACCCTTTATGAGACACTCATTTGCGTGAAGAAACATGCCTTGGGGTCGTATAGACAAAGCTAGTAATGCTTGCCAAGACTCTTGGAACTTTCAGCTCCCTGCGTATTTCGGAGCATACTAAAATAGTGGATCCCAGACTGATTTTGTAAGCTCCAGTTCTGAACAGCACTGAACAATTTGATCTAGCGGATCTCGAAGTACGGGAAGAGACCGTACTCACTTCACAGCGAGCTTGTTATCTGAAGGGGAGTACTTACACCACATCCCAATGCATACCCGGAGAAAAGAACACGAAGATAGCGTCGAAGATATAACGTTTATGCGAAGAAGTCTTCTTCGGTTTTAAAGTGACTGGCACATCGATACGGGACGTGTTGCGTTCTTTAATGTGTAAGCCAAAAGGCGCAGTCTTCCGTGATGACCACTGGCTCGAACGTTTCAGTCTCGTTCACACACCGTGGCTGGTTCCTTACTGCCAGCTAGTGTTATACGCTTCTTTCGGCGACGCCTCTTCCTATTACCAAATGCTCTAAAGTGAAGCGCTTCCTTCAAGTTGTAGATGCCTAGCATTTGGATTTATTTCAGCCAGACCTCTCCGCTAAAAAACTTTGTGGCATGCGATACCTCCTGCGACGCTGCATGTCTTCTGGTCGTCTGCATGTACCCCTGTATGTGGGTATGGAGGGTGTAAACCGGGTAGTGAGTTAGTTAGCTCCTCGGGTTATATGCTTCTTGCGTGTTTTGAATTGACAGACAACGTGTTAGGAGGCCCTTTTCTCCCGAGTTTCAGCGTAGAGGAGAACTCAACGACGTTGTCGGGTTCTTGAGGGGGAGGGAACGGTATTTCGTTGCGGTTGCCAGTGCGAATGCGGCGGCCGTGACGGCCACCACAAGGCTACGCTTCTTTTCCTGCGCAGTCAATTTCTTCCGCCGTTCTCCTCTGTTCTCAGTACGTTTCACTGATTGCTTGTAGTCCTCCTTTTCGTCCGAGGGTTTCCTTATCCGATTTGTCAACCCTACTCTCTGACTCCGTCCATGTGTCGGCGGGTGTACAGACAGCCGCAAGAAAATCATCAGGAACGGCACACATCCGCCCGCACTTCCCAAAACCATGACATGACGGTTTTCAGCGCCGCGTATGTGAATATCGTGGCAAGTGATCTATTGCTTCCACTGTTTCAGTCCCCACTTCTCCAGGCCAACCTCGCTGCAGCCCGCGGACACACGCGCGAGGCGCGTGGACCGCAGAACGGAAGTTTCGGTGTTCCGCTGCGGCCAGCAGAGGAAGCAGCGGACTTTCATCCACTTTGAGCCCCGTTTCCCGTCTCTTTCGTCCGTTTCCTGCCTCTCTCCAGTTACGGCTTGATGCTTCTCTGCCTCCCCCCCATGAATGCCCTTGTGGCGTTATCCGTCTGCGTGATTGTTCCGGAAGCTCACGGTGCACGTGTTTCGCTACGGGTGTTAAGTAAAAAATCTTATCCTGGAAACAACTGAACTTCACAGGACTCAAACTGTTCGAGGTGTCTTCCCCATTCTATTGGGCGGAAGTCTCAGGACTTGCACAGGCGGCCTGTCGACCTGGATGAACCGTTTTTCTCCGCGCTTCCTTGCGTGCGACACCCCGCCCCCCAGTCCACCTATCTTCCGAATCGTTTTTCCCCACACCCTCGCCTCCGCACTTTTTACCGCAATCTATTGTTGGCATCCCCGACGACTCTTCAGGGTAATCGTATGCACGTGCCCGTAGCCTGCTTCCCTACGGAGACCGATGGCATTCTTTGACCCCTTCCTCAGTAATAGGGACGGGCGCCGAGACAGCAGTCTTGGCGCTCCGCTCGACCCTGATGAAGAACCGGCCTCTCTTCCGCCGGCTTCCGCCGCCACTTCGTCTTCGCCCTCGTCCTGTCCAGTCTCGCTGCCGGCTGCGGATGCGGGCGACGCTTCTCACAGCAGTAGTTTCTCCGAAGACAGAGGCGAGAGCAGCTTGGAAGACAGCGCCCCTCCCTTTGACCTGAAGGCTTTCCACCGCCATGTGCGCGACGCGGACAGCTTTGAGGAAAGTTCACAAGCTGTGGCACACGCACCCAGCTTGGATGAGAGTCGAGAAAACACATGTCCCTCAAATTTGGCTTCCATTCCTCACCTGCCTTCCTTCGGAGGCGACTTGGACGAGGACCGGGCAGTCGATTCGAGGAAAGGCGAAGCTCGCGCTCGGAAACCCCCGCCATCTTCACAAGAAGATGATGAACTCAGGAGCGAAAGACACTCGGCCATACCCTCTGCTTTTGCCTCTGGAGCGCCTTCGCAGGGAAGCCTTTCACAAGCAGACGCCTCGTGGCTAGACGTTCCAGGTCCTTCCTGGGAGGCTCTGGATCAGGAGGCGAGACGAGAACCCTTCCGATTCATAGATTTTGAGGTACGAACGCTCGACGCCAGGAGATGTCCAGACAGTTTCCCCCTCCTTCAGAAGAGAAATACGACCGAGAGAGGAGTTCTAAGGAAGTGGGAGCACAAGGCAGCGTTTGTCGGGACCCCTGTAGCAGGGAGGAGTTTTCACATTCGAACATGAATGCATGGGATCTCCTTTGTGTGTTATAATTCATGAGTCAAATATAGCAGCTCCATGGGGACCTATTTTTTACAGTAAGGATGTTCCGAGATACTCTGAATTTATTCCATGTGAATCTTTTGGGAGGGATGTCCGTGTACATATCCAGACGGCGAACAGCCACAGTTGTAGAGACCAACATCAGGGCATGAGCGGAGAGACCCTGGCTTGGGCTGGAAGTGCACTCCGTACAGTTATCTTTACGGTGGTTGTTTCTGAGCTTCTGGAAAAATTGTCTAATTCTGGACGGTGTTCTTGTACCATCGACTCAGAGGTCTCCCTTCCTTACCAGCTGGCTTCTCTGGGCGTGACTCTTGGGCGCAGCATTGTCTGACTTTCGTGGTCCTGAAAAAAACGTCGAGATTATTGGATCAGCTACGTTCTGGCGAGACTGTCTTTCTGCGCTAGCGTCGGTGAGATTCGGAAGCGTGCTCAGTTCAAAGAACCTCCGTAAAAAGCCCGTGTTTTTGCGACTGCTCTGTCTTGTGACTTTTCTACAGGTGGTTCCTTGTACCCCGGTAACGGAATTGCCGTACCTGTCTTCGCTGTGTCCGAACGCTCAGCAAGAGGTGGCGAAGAAGATGCGGCCAGATGTGGTGAGTGTTGAGACAGGATGTCGATTTGTTTCTTCTTGTCGAATTCCACTGATTGCATTTATGGAGCGTGTTCGCCTAGCTAACACGACCCGGTGGTTTGGTAGCAAGCTTTTTTCAGTTTCTTTTGTGCCGACACGGCGGACAGCAAGTACGATGTGTCTGGCAGCATCCGGGGTTGCTCTCCTGTCAAACTATTGCGGTGTTTGGCTTCCCCAATAAGACTCGTGCTGTTCACTCCGATGAAAGAAATGCCGTAACTGCTGCTGGGTGGTTGGAGCAAGGTGCCTCCTCTCTGGCTGTAGGGGTTTTTCAATGCACAGAGCATCTGCCACGATAGTCGACTTCAGACGCGGTCTCGCTTCCTGCAGGGTAGATCCATTTAAGCAAAAGTAGAAGGTATTTACGACTATTTAAAAGAAGAATTTCTGTCTCGCTTTTGAATCTCTCGAGAAGCCAACAATGTTGCTGAAGCTTGGCTTCTCCGCGACATCTGACCATCCACACAGCAGAGAGATTTTCTTCGTGTTGTTTGTGTGCCGGCCCACTCTGTTCCCGACTGTTGCTCTAAAACGTCCTGAGGAAGGCGGCTGTCTTTGCCGACTTCCAAATCCTAAATTGCATGTGTGTTTAGTCCTTTTTACCGTCTTACGTTTCTTTTCACCCAACTGGAGGGCCGCGTTCCTTCGGGACTATACTAGGAGGTGAACTGTCGGTTCAGAACTTTCACGTCTTCGTTTGCCGGATTTGTTTTCTGGTGTTAGGGAAGGTAAAGTTAAGATTATTTGTGAAGGAAGATAAAAGCGCTTGAGCAGCTTGTAATATAACAAAGACGCTGGGGGTTTCCTGGTACCTTTTTTGTAAGATATGCGTGCGGAGTTTTCCAGTAATATCTTTCGCCTGCTTTCTCGCCCGCAACTCATCTCAACTTACAGCCTGCGTTTTTTTCGGGTCTTCAGCTGCGGCCAGCAGATTCCTTGCAGCTGCCGCTTTACCAAGCGGAGCTTCTAATGGGTCATGGGAAGATGAAAATAAAGTTTCCCTCCTTCTACGAAATCGCCATCATTGATGCGCTTATCAAGGATCCCCTCACCGTCGATCTCGCTGCTCACTGCCTCTTCTATTTCGATCTCGGCCTCCACCTCTGCTCGCTGTAAGACCCGTTCTCAAGCCGATTGTCGTTTACTCCTCAAGAAAGTATTCGGGTTGAACAGACATTTCACTGATACATTTGAAGACACTGCATTCCACGTAGTGCATCTAGATGACCCGTTAGGGACAGAAATCTCTTCACATATTCATTTACTTTCAACGAACACCGGACTTTTTGATCAACAGCTCGCTTGTTGAAAAGTGTATTTTGGGCGAACGGCCACGTGACTTTCGTACACAAGAGTGGAGGGTTCGCGTATCTTTCTGGAGGCTCTGTGTTGGGGGACAAACAGGATAAGCTGGTCATCCAGACGAAGAGGTCCTGGCTAAATCGTCGTACGGAAATGGCTGGTCTTTTGGTGTGATGGGGCTTACTTGTTTTGACCGCACTCCGCTGAGTTTCATTGACGCGAGATGTATTCGCAGTCAAAATGGATTCAGTGTGCAGGGCTTCCTAGCGCTTAATAACGAATCTGTCTTCCAGTTTTTAATAAACTACATATGTGGGTGAAAACTAGTCATATACGCGCCGCTAGTCACGTAACAAAGATGCGTCACGACAGATGTTTTCTTCTTCAAAGGAAAGCTACAGAGTCTAAATGGACACGTACTTCGTTTGCATTGAAATGTGAAAGTGTCTATATCGGTGCTCCAATCTCCACCACTCTGACACACACGAGTCGGCTAGATTCAACGAAGGGGAAGGCAGGCATGTTCTTGGTGTTGTGAGCAGTGTTTTCGCGCCTTCTCGTAATTTTGTGTGCGACTATCCACTTTCCTCTTTTACTCTATCGAGTTTTGTTCTGTTGTTCGCAGGCTGCCCCCTTACGAGTGGCCTGTCCAGCACTTGCAGGAAACCTTGAGGAACGCGCGCCACCGTCGGAGGGTGCACATCATTACGCACCACAAAGTTCTTGAAAAGCAGTTTATTGGGCGCTTGACATTCCCAGAAGTCTGCAGTAAGTGAAGTAACGATTTCTGCCTCGGTCCAGGTTTGTATCTGCGGTTCGAGGGAAGAAAAGAGTTTCTGACAGCGTCACGTTTGAGGGGGTTTGTTGCTTCTTTCGGCTCTGAACTCGCGGGCCTTAAATAATGTCTCACTTTTCTCTCTGGTTTGTCCGTTTGTGTGTTTTCCCTCAGTCCTGAAAGAACTTCAGAAGGATCAAGCAGGTCCGCGAGGCCCCTTTGGCGGATGAGCGCCGGTCGGGAAGTTCACTTCCAGTTTTATAGCTTTCTTTGATGCGAACCCTGGCCTTCTTTGCAAACAGGCGATGTTCTGTTTCGCCGGCTCAATGCAGGAGAAAACGTCCTCCGAGATCGCGATGTTGGGCATCATTTTGTAGGGTGCTCCTTTTTTTCGGGGATGTTTACAGCGCAAGCAGTCACTTTTTTTGTAGTGCAAGCCGATACTCACAACGCAGAGTTACGCGTTTGTTCACTGGGCACTGCAGAAGAGTGTCCGTGGGGCGGGACACTAGCTGACGCAGATGGCGGCTGCGTTGTCTCTGAAATTCTCCGCGATTTCTGTGATGCCTGCCTCTCCGCCTCATTTTCTGCCCTAACAAACGGGGCCTGACTGGCAATCCCTTTCTCCCTGACACTTTTCTTCAAGAAACTGTGCTATTTTCTGTATTGCAGTCTACCGTCCTTATTGAAGGTCACCACTTTCAGCTCTCTTAAGCGGTCTCAGGGGGGTGGTGGTCCAGCAGTCGTAGAGCACTTGGTTGTCTGCATCTGATAACTGGAGTCATATTCAGTTGTGGCTACAGAATTCAAAACCAGTGTAGCCTGGGAAGGCACACATGCAGTATCTGCTACCTGGAGGGGATCCCTCGTGTTCCTGCCGCAGTCGGGAACAAAAACACGTTTAGTGTACCTTGAGACATCAAGGGGGAGACTCCTGTCTCGAAGCCACCCGATAACAGAACCAGATTTTCGAGAAAGCCACTAATTCGGGCACAGAAACGAAGTAGTTTATTGCATCAGGACACCAGCAGGGGTGATTAGGGATAGGGTGAAATAGTGGAGTTCTCACAGATGTGTGAGGTTGCACAAGAAACGGACCGAACAGAAACGCTTTTGGCCCTCGCTACTGAGCTGAAGCGTGTGTACCACTCATTTCCACTATAGTTAGGCCATGTACTCTTTTTCGGCATCTCGTTCCTTCAACAGAAACGAGTTCATCTCCACAGATGGAACGACCTCACTCGTATGTGATCCGTTGGATCCCCTTTTGAGCAGAAACCAGAGGGGGTCACGCCAGTCACAAATCACTGCGAGACAATATCAACTTTCGGTGTGATAATACAAGGTCTAGCTTTGACATCAAAGTTGTTAATATGGAAGATACGATAATTTCCTGGCCTATTTATGCGGTTGACACGGTAACATCTTTTGGCCGATCTCTATTGTGGGCTAGGAAGTCGGATTTTTGCATGGATAGTTCGACTTTTTGAGGAGCTTTTCTGTGAGTTAGCCTGTTTTCTTCCGGGCAGACAAAAAGGCGTCCGCTGCATCCCAAGGAAAACAATAGCTACAGCTAACAAAACAGTAGCTACAGCTAACATCGTTAACTCTGTTGCTCATTGCAACAGACAAACTACGGCGTTTTCGAGAACGTAGGCTGAGTGTTGAGAGCTTGTCTGGCCAACGTGCCAGGGCATTGACAGTCTATGAATCGTTTAGTACAGCTGTTCATTTCGTACAAGCATACAGAGGCATTCGCTTTTCCACACAAAAGACAATCTTGTAATAAAAGCGTCTTTAGTGGAAGAGCGAGAAGTCACAAAAGAAATAAAAGTTCGGCGCTGACACAATCTGACACGCGTACTCAGATGCAATCGGCAGAGCGTGCCAGCAAGTTTAAACCAGAAGAGAGAAGGTGCAACGGGAAAAACGACCATTTGTATGTTAATCCCTTTTTGGAATCGCTCCGCTTGCCAGCCCGGTCGCCTTTCCCTCATTCTAAGACGCAAAGAGAATCCTGCAGCGAATCTCCGAACGTTCATATCTGCCCCGAAATCCTCCTCTGTCGAAGGGCTTTCCGACAGCTCTCTATGTAGTTTGACTTCAAAGGAAGACTTTTTGCCTCCCACTCTGTTCCTCAGAAATTCTAGCTCAAATAAGACCGGCAAAGTGGGCACCTCCTGAAAGCACAAAACCAACAGAAAAATCTTTGCTGAACTACACGAAAACAAACGTGGCTGACCACCGGTTCCCATCCCTTCCAAACACTCATCGGCTGGGACGGTTCTTACTACCCACCATTGCTGCGCCCTGTGTTTTGAGACCGTTTTTTTAAAGGATGTTCGACGACAGCGGCTATAATGGAACGGCCTCGAAACAGCTGGCTTCAGAATCACTGAGTCACCTCGAATTCAACACCAGCTCGTGTATCCCACCTGACGGTAAACATCATGAAGTTTTGCTGCATACATGACCATTATTTAGTGGAATACAGGGGGAACACTGTCTGCTGATGTTCTTAACCACCTCACATACGGCACCTGGCCATGACCTATCGTTCCCAGCTGAATCTTGTTCAAGAGCAAGGGATTAGTGACCCCACATGGAGGGGCTGAGACAATCTGAGGAATGGAGCTCTCGATGTTATCTGACATGTTGTCGCCCGAGTGCCTTATGACTGTCATGTAGATTGGAGAAGCAGAGTAACGCAAATCATTTTCCACAGAGCTTCGACAAAATGTAGATATAAGATAGTGCGAAAAAGCAGGAATTTCGCACTTGCTGTCGAACCCAGCACCTTTCGCATAACCATTCTTCGAGATAACGGAGTAGCAATTTCCAATACGACGTTTTTTTCTTCCTCTCACTCACCAGCAAGAAAAGAAGCTGAGATGCCGCCGACGAGAGCCGCTAGGCCGGTACGGTCGACTATAACCGGCCCACTTTCTCTCAGAAAATGTGTCGAAGAAGAGGAATAACAGTCACCAGGTTGAAACGAAGAAGACGCTCCCACAGATTGGACGGGAGGTGCGGCGCGGATTTCCAGCATTGCAGGTCCTAGAACACAAAAATCGAGAAGGGCGCAACCTGGGAATGTGCCTGCCTAGACGCCTGGCAGCCATGGATTCGCATAACCCCGAAAGGTGACACGCGCTCTCGAAGTAATTCTAACAGAAAAGGGATTTCCAAAGATTTTGATTGAGACCTGTTTCTCTCAAGGGCTTCCAGGATCACTTCCAGAACTCCGTAACACGTGGTCACTGCCGGCGGTATACTGTGGATCCTTCAAAGCTGCTTGCAAGAGGTTGCCCCAGTCAAACAAACCCATGGACGTGGCGCAAAATTCAAGGAAAGCATTCAGTGCTTAGAACTAAAACAGCAATGTGTGCAGTTATTTTCTTCTGGAGTCAACTCGAAGTCGGACATAAATTGGATTCAGGAGCGTCAGGGCGGTAGGTGGCGCGAGACACGGCAAATGTCGCCTTAGCGCGGAGACATAAAAATCAAATAATTCTCTGTCGTCACCCGTATAGTGCTATCTGCGAAAACACTACCCATCGATGAAATCGTTTTTTCACGCTGAAAATCGAGATCGTTCATCCCTTCCGCATGTGCACCTTACCAACGTTTACACCCTGCTTCTGCAGCTTCTGGTGGATGTTGTCGCAGTACGGGAATTTCGCTGCAAAGAGAGACCACAATCACAAAAGGTTGAGGAAGGAATACCAGAGAAAATCTCAGATGAAAGAAAAGAGTCACACGAGACAGGATCAGCGCCCGCTCCTCGCGAATTGTCCCCGATACCCTGGTCGTGCACACACCGCGACAAGACGGGGCGGGACTCGGGTGTACATACACTGCAAGAAGATAAGACTAGCTAAACCTTAACTGAAAACCCATCCACTTTTCCAACAGTACCCGGGACATGCGGAGGCAAAAGAGCCACACTTACAGGATTTCCAGCACCGACAGATGGAGAATTTCTTTGCTCTCTTCGCGGTGGGGATGACAATCTCCGTGTGGACCGCTGGCAAACCTGGAAGCAGGAACAGACCAGGAATCCAGTTCGGTTTAGACCGCTCAGCTCCTGGCGACCAATGAGGAACACGTGCATGGGCATAAGCGCGAGATTCGATGTTACTCACTTGCATGCGCACCACGAGTCTTACAAAGAACTGGATTTTCATAGAACCACGACTAGGTTCCACTCCAACGGAAAATTGGAACGTCCAAGCGGTTGTACTTCAGAATACGTACTCAAAGACAAAAAACAGTTGTCCCCACTCAAGGATCGCGACTTCAGCGAAGATCCCTACCTTTTGTGTTCATGTTTTCCCCAGCTCTCCTGAGAATCTCCGTCGTGGCGCGGGGGCACTTCGAGGCCTGACCACCCATCCTGCAAATGGAACTCAGAGGAGTCATTCCTGCAGTTTTTTCCAGAGAAAGGAACCCGCATCCTTCCAGCAAAAAGATGGCGGTTAGTTCCACGTAACCACAGCGCTTTCCACATACTTTCCTTCTGCGCTACTTTTGACATTTCTCAACAGCCCGTTTATCAACCAGGTTTTCGTTGCTGTGGGCAGTCATAGAAGCAGCTATCCAGAGTTGTCGGGGCAGTTTCTCGTGAACTGGAAATTGCGTGCTGGAAAAGAATATTGACTGGGCATCAAGGGGTCACTTTGTAAACAGCGAGTTCCGCTTTCAAGTGCAGCATCGCACTGCGGCACTGCGGACTGAAATTTCCTCAGTGCACTTCAGCTGTCGCTTCCTGCTGGACCTCTGAGGAGGAGGAAAGTTAGGCTACTCTGTTGCCAGAGTTTACTTTTGGAGAGAACCGAAGAAGGGACCTCGACGGCCTCACCCCCTCTTTGCAGACAACTAAAATGGCTATCTACATCGTGACAGTGGAAAAAGAAAGTATGCAGCAAGAGACCTCAGGAAGACCCATAGAGAGAGCTCAGATGGACCTACTCCAGAAAAACAGTCAAAAGAAACTGAGGGTGTGACCGCAGATGCAGTGTGAAAGGCACTCGGCGGAGAAACGGATCTTTCCCTTGTTACTACAGTGTGGACGACGCCTCATATCTGCAACCGATCTTGTTTCTCTCCCAACGCTGTCTCGTCGCAAATGAGATATATTTTCTGACGAGTCTTACTTGAAAAATTAGATAGACACGACGAGGTATTCGCACAAGGAGAGACACCTTGTCAATTACAACGAAGCCAGAGAGTCCGCTGCCGTAGGCTCGAGTATCGCGCGGAACATTCGGTACAGAGAAACAGCAGAGCGAGTTTTTTAACCCAACCGCTATGTAACAGCACAGCAAGAAGAAAGACGTACCGTTTGTCAGCCTAAAATGAAGGGTTCAAACACATGCAAATCGAAAGTACCTGAACCCTTCGCTCATGCAAAGCAAAGCATGCACGCACAGTCGTTCCGGCACCTTGGCGGGTCCGAGAACTTCAGCGCCTGGGCAAACGCCGATCGGCAGCTCTACAGTTTACCTCCAGTGGCAACGTACAGCAGTACACTGCAGACAAATCCTGTAGTTCACATCCTATGATACTGCGCAACAGGTTCGAGAATGTACGAAAATGATAGAGCTCACGCTGAAGGGGGGCAGCGGTGAAATGGGGGCCGACTTGGGTGATGTATTTTCCAGGTAAGCATTCGCCGTGCATCGCCGACTAGACGGATTCTAGATGAATTCATGTTATCACTCGTTATACAGAGAAAAAAACTACTAGCCAGATGATTGTGTGGTCAGCGCCATCGTCTTGGGTCTAGTCATTTTTGAGACAGGGTAATCTATGAGTTTGACAACGTGTCAGCTTCATACACGCTGTGGTGATTTAGCCAGACTAATAAATCGAGCATAACGTGACGTACGAATCGTCACACTGAATGGGACTGATAAAGCTCCTGTCAGAGGAAACAGACGAACTGCTGCCTTCATGACTGCTCCTCACTTGTTATTGAAGAAGATTCCATTAGGAACGGTAGTGCACTCAATGCGTGATGGTTACAACAGCACCAGATAACTTTGACCCGGTAAACAAAGACCTTGAAGATAAAAGCCAGTAGCCCAGCCCGGCGTGCATATACTTTGCTCATTCATGTGCTCGCCTTGCTCTAAAGGTAGACGGAACACGGACGCGTAGAAACGCCACTAGAATTTGCAAGAGGTCATCCAGCAAGGGCTGAGCAAGCACAACAAAGTGTCGGCAGTGTCCAAGAGACACAAAACACAAGTCAAAAAGAGACGTCTATCTGTGATGCGACAGCCAAATTTCTGTACTGTCATTCTACTTTGCGGTGTATGACAGGACCCTGATACGCCAATTTCAAGAGTATCACTCCAGTGCCCTGATGTGTCTGCCTTCATTTCTCATGAGTCGCCGATCTCGCTTGAGGAAGCTCTAACCTTCGGTCTCTGTTGCTATTTGCACAAGATTCAGTACTCCCCTCCGGAAGGCTCTGCGTGTCACCACCTAAAGACTGTCATTGATCCGAACCTGCTCTCCATTTCGTTTTATCACGTATGTACTGCTCATCAAATGCCAACTGGTGTTTCTCTCCTGCCCCCATCACCGCTTCCCTTACTGTCCCTATCGTAGTCGTCACTGTTACCATGCCGCTCATCCACTGGAGCGAAGATTCACTCAACTCGAGAGGAGCGTTGTTCGAGCTGCCAGAGAAGGTGTGACATCGGAATTTCACTGGGGCGAAATCATCACAGCTGAAACATAAAGCCCTCCACATGTCTCCTTAACAAACAAATACGCGGAGCTACACGCTTGCAACTATTTCAGTCACTGCGCAAATCTACGGGGCAACGAAATGTCTCCCGCCCGCTCGTTCGCATCGAATCGGTGTTATTTAAGTGGTTTTCCGGTTTTCTATAAACACGATCGAGAATGAAGGGGCACTTGAGAGCAGACATGCAGCAAGCCTGCAGACGAAGAAACACTTCAGAAAGACTGTCACAAGGCGCCGGTGCCACGTCGCAGGCAAAGGCAAGTCTCGCAAGACAACGCTAGGGTTTCAGTTGACTGAGTTGACACGTTTTGTCGGCATCACGGTATCCTTTTCGACAAAAGAAAAACTATGAAACCCTTGTTCCACCTAATCGCTGCGAACGCCACAGGAAAGCAGCACGTGATTCGTCTGGGGTGACAATAATGCCACCTGCAGCTCCTTGCAAGCGCCCCTTGAGGCTGTGTTGACAGGGGATCCATGTGAACTTTACGAAGTGACGCCACAGGAGAAAAACCCTTGTGTTCCACACGCAAGCTTTCCAACTCCCCTTCAGCTTAGTTTTCACCGATGTGCGTGCTACAAGCAAAATCCTACGAGTCTGAAAAGCAACGCGCAACTGATTCCTTGCACTCTATTTCCTCGAGAGAAACCGCAGACGTCGCCGGGAGAACTATCTCCGCAGACGCCCTGTTCTGTTGTTCAGTCTCGCAGTCCGCCCGCCCGCGCCCGCCACGAAAAACGCAAAAAGCAAACGCGAGATCCTACACACATCTTCCTTCCACCTTTGCACCATTCTACACCCAAGGCTGCCTCAGTTCACTTTTCCTTGCCAACCACTTTCCCTTCTGTTCATTTTCGCGCCTCAGCCTTGATACTCTCCGCTTTCTGTTTACTCCTCGTCACGCTGGCGCTTTCTTCGTTCCTTGTCCGCGAGAATCTGGACAACGCGAATGAAAATGCCAAGCAGGTCCACGTAGAACTGAATTGCCTGGACAAGGTAGTCAGACGCCCCGCGTCGAGCCATCTCCAGAGTCACTTGCGTGTCGAAGAGCACAAATCTGAAAAGGTCGACAACACATACGAGAAGGACATTCTTTTACGCTTCCCAAGACTGGAACTGAGCGCCGAAACTCCGCCACCGGACAACACACCAGGTCGACACGAAAGAGATCTGCTCCTTCACGTGAGCAGACTTCCCTCATGCCGTACAGGGGCTTCAGGCTAAGCGCCAAGCCCGTTAAAGCTCGCAACAATCTAAGGGCGGAGAAAACCCTTTCCATGCAAGTTCCTTCGAATCTCTGTACGTGCAGGTGTTTCTAAACGTACCCGATGTAGAGGAGAAGACCTCCCCAGAGAAGAACATCGTCGGCCAGCTTTGTTCTCCACACAACGGAGAACAGAGAGACGTACGTGAAGAGGGTAAGGCCTGTGCCAAGGATGCTCCCCAAGAAAATGAACTTTCTGTTGAGGAAAAACAGAGACAGCGGGCAAAACAACAGTCCAGACGTGGGAACACTTGAAGAGAAACAACGACGCCAAAATAGCAAATATGATCTTGTTTCCGGAATAAGTTCTTGTGCCTTCTCGTTTCATGCGAAGGCGAGGACTGAGCCCGTCACTGGCGCATCCCCAAACGGAAGCCCGCGAGTTCACGATCCTCGCAAAACACAAACCTGGGGTCTCGAATTCGAAGATGCCACATTTTAATCTTTTTCCTTCCTGTCTGATTCAGCGAAAGGCATCTCTAGTTCCGTGCGCCAAGCCTAGCTGCTATCCTCCAGGTTGGCTCCCCTCTCCGGGTTTCATATGGAAAAGAAACTTCTGGTAAATCAGCCGTCCGCGCTAAAGGTGGGGCCGCATGCCCGT
>AVCM01000533.1:0-11693 GCA_000447165.1 Hammondia hammondi
CTTCACGGGAGGATCGAACGGCTTTTCTGAGGTTGCTTTCGGAGGCAGCTGGATGTGACAACGGAGCCTCAATCTTGGCGGTAGCAAAAAAATATAAAGAGTTGGCAGATTTATTGCTGGATGCGGTTCATCCTGTACTGCTGAGCATGTATAGAAGAAAGCTCGACAGCAACAGAGGAGGGCCACACAAAGACTCGCAGCATCGCTTAGCTCTGGCCATAGAAGGAGGAGCTATGAGAGGTTGCGTCACCGCAGGAATGGCGGTGGCACTACATCACATGGGATATGCAGATACATTCGATGCCGTGTTCGGCTCCTCCGCTGGAAGCCTAATTGGTGCTTACTTCATTTCTCGACAACTGCCGTATGAAGGAACACAAATTTACTATGACTGGTTGCCTTTCATGGGCAAAAAATTCCTCGATCTCAAGCGCATAGGCCGGGGCCTTGGACTGGGATTCCTTCTTGACGGTGATATTATCGACTTCCTCATCAATAAGCTGGGCAAACCGCTTCTGAACCTCGATATTCTACTCAGGGACATAGTGCAGGAAAAACAACCGTTGGACTGGGACAAATTCAAGGCCAATGATTCCTGGCAACCGCTCAAGGTATGGCGACGATTAGTTGCTAAAATTGTGTGCCAGATGCTGATGTCCAGCAGTCGGTAGGTTTCTGTCACCAACATTGTGGCTAGTTGTAATTCCCCAAATGGCGCGAGTGTTGATGTCATCTGCAGTAGCATTTATTGGTCGACCCGAGATGGAAAGCGTGAAACTACGGTACAGTGGAAAGCGGATATGTCCGGACCGACCTCCGCGACCCACCCACTTCATCCTTCAAACACATGATCAGCGGAGTATAGACATTGCATGCGCTCTGGATCATAGTCATACGAGAACTAATAAAAGTCCGCTCGAGTTCAGAACAAGTGCTTGCGAAGTGCGTTGGCGTTTACACCAAGACGTATGTATATTTCCTTTCACGGGAACAACGGCGGGCCAAGTGGTCTGCTGAAGCCTAATTTGAAGACAAGGATATTTAGAACGTTCCGCGTGTTATGTTCTGCCTGCAGGTTGTCACGTCAGGACTGTGTAGTCAGCGAGCTATCGTCCTCGACAGCAAACACGGAAACATCCGTGACTTGCCGTCTTTAATGGCATGTGTGCGTGCATCGATGTTGTTACCTGGCCTAGCAGGCCCGGTGGTGCACCTGCCCATCTACCCGGAGTCCACCAATCTAACACCTCACTACCTTCCTCTGATTACACCCTCGGCGCTTCCCCGCTTTGCGCCACAAGCACCATGCGGATTTGTCTCGGAGCCCCTTGCTGACGCTCTTTTGTATGAACCTGTCCCTTTCCGGAGTGCCATAGCCGACGGCTACGATCAGGTTCTCGTTCTGCGGAGCAGACCCGACGGAAAGCGAGTGGGACGACTAGGAGGAATCGAGGCCGCGGTAAGCCGAATCAACTATGTATGGGTGAGGAACGATCGCAAGGGACTGTGACGCGGCGTATCGAGTCGACTTCCCGAACGCAGCGGATTTAGTATGCGTGATGATCCAGCAGTCTGGTATACTTGCTTTTGACTGTGTGTCAGTGAGGAGAGGACGTCTTCATCGTTTCCATTGAAGCAGGAAACGGAATAATGAACGACGCCAGCGCTTATCACGGCGTCTACATGAGGAAATGCAGAAAAGAAAAATTTGAAATTGTCCGTGTCGCCTGTTCATGTAGGTCGAAAATCGTCTCGCTCGTCGATTCTTCGCTGGAAAGCACAAGCTGCGACATGTCTACGAATACATGAAGCAACGACAGCATCGTATTCGTTACATGAAGGATATGCTGATGTTAAACGAAGCAACGAACCGCCACAGCAAACTACAGGTTGCTGGTTTGGACGGAGTCGAAAAGGAGGGGCACGCTTTCGCTGTTGCCTTGGATCCTTCCACAGCGGAGATTGCCAGGATTTCAATGACCCGGAAACATATATTGGAGGGCGTGAGGGCAGGCTTCGCTCGTTTGTACGACGTGATTATCCCCGACCCACAGAAGAGGGGCCGCGGATACGAGGAAGCATTGAAGGTAAGGAAATTGTGGAATCCCACTTTTGTAATGTATATAGGAGGACGGATGAGGTTCGGGCAAATCGGCGAAGCACTATCGGTTACCGACCCGGCTTTGCTTCTAACGAAAACGTACTACTGTTGGTGCTTCTGTGGCGGCTTCGACATGTGTGCTGTAGGTATTTCCTGCGAATCTACCGGGCGTAACCGAGGCTTTCACTTCATCTACTTCGTCCGTCTCTTCATTCCCCTTGGTGCCACCACTGTTCGACGATTCATCGGAGGTCACAACAGATCCAAAGGAGCTCGAGGACTATGTTATCCGAGCGGCAGCCGCAGAGCGGGAGAGACGGAACCTTCTCGCAAACGATGCGAATTCCTAATCGTGCCCATTTCCATGTAATAACGAAGAGGGCGAGTGTGGGAGAGTGACCCGAAAAGCGCATTGCTCGCACAGAGTGACTGTCTGTGCATGCATTTGCGTACTGTAATATACAAATTGTGTGATGGTGAATATATGCATGTATATGCGTACGTCTACGTCTCCGTATAAATGTTTCATGATCCGATCGTGAAACTCATTTCCAATCAATTTCGCAAGATGGCGAGTAGTGGATCCTAGGAAGCTTCACAAATAAGATACTCGCACAAATGAGTGATCCAATCTAGCGTGGGTATACCGCATCGACTACTGCGGGCACTAGGACACACCTCTTCACCGACAGCCAGCAGCAGCAGTGACACGCAAAGAATTGCGAAGTGGCACACGTCGATTCAGAATAGAAGCGATAGTGTCAGCGCGTCTTACTACTCAAGTCATATATCCTATCTGTAGGGGCGTCAGGCCTCGAAGAAGTGTGAGGCATCACGACGAGCCCAGGCAAATTCTGATATCTGTCAGTGTTGTACAGAGAGCCAATGACCAAACCTGGTTCGTAGCCCCAAATTTTCTTCTGACCGCCTGAGACGTTATACCAATAGGGAGGAGCTGAAAATGCTTGTGTTACATGCAAGAAGCAGTGCGCATGTCAATTCTTGTGCATATTGCTGTCGCCAAGACAGACGTAATTTGCCTTCGCTGGAGGCGCAGGAATCTTTAATCCGGCCTTTACCGGCGGACCACCCTGATTTTCACCGTTCTCATGAAAACTGCATCTTCACTGATGGTTTGCGCAAGCACACACCATGAGTACATCGCGCCTGTTTTGAATCAATGCATTCGCTCGGTCTAATGTTCATTCATAAAGGGGAAGTACAATGTGACGATTTAGTCTGCCCACAGGAGAACATTGCAGGCGTGACTCATGACAACATAGAAGCCGGCTTCACATTGCAAAAAGTGCCTTTCTGGCGTAAAGAAAGGGGTGCCAGCGATCCCCGAGTTCCGCAATACGCAGTAATCCAGCGTTCACATCCGACACAACATGCGCAGGCCGTGCGCATCCCGTTCACAGGCCAAAGAGCATCTTTTGGCCCAAAGTTGGGAGGCGATTCGACGCTGCCGCGCGTACAGAGCTCCTGCGTCTGCCGGGCACTTACAGACAAGTCGAGCGTCTATGGATTCGAATGATTCTGCCTCTTTGTAACTCTACTGACGAGGCTGTCGATTTTCGTCTTGTCGAGAGAAAGGGCGTTGCTTTTCTGTTGTAGCCGCCGACTTTCTTTCTTCCGAAGAAGACATTTGTAAAGGCAGACCCAAAAATGAACAGGCTAACGACACTCTCCGGACAATTTGCTCATCGTAGCAACACCGCCTCGAGGTGAGATAACGCCATGAATGTTGTCCGTCTTAGGTCACTCGCGATGCACGGTTGTCTCTTCATCTCTATATATTGGCGATAACTGAGCTGAACTGCTGCAGTTTCGACCTACAGGTGGTTTTTTGATAAGGCGACTGAAGGGGCCGGAAAGCAAACCTCTTCGTCATGAGATTGCCGTATAAGTTGTATTTCTTGACAAGAAAAAACGTTGTTTCTCCGGTACTGTGTACCTCTTTTCCACCGTAGCATCACCATTCCTGGAAATCCAGACGATGTCGTTATTTGCGCGGCTCTCCGGACGGCGATTACGAAGGCCAAAAAAGGTGGTACGTGTCTGCTCCGCAGACGTTGACAGCAGTTCTGCGAGTCGTTCAGTAGAACACCAGAAGAGATGTGTTTGATCGTGCGCGGCGTGGATGTGCTGAACGGCCTGTAGACACAAGTATGCCTCATCTGTATTCGAATCAGGCTTCAAAGACACATATCCTGAAGACCTTCTGGCCAATCTGTTAGCGGCTCTATTGAAGAAAACAAATATTGATCCGAAACGGATTCAAGACGTCTGCATTGGTAAGGTGGTGCTCAACCAAAACGCTTGAGCGTTTAACGGGCGCAACCCGCAGTCACCCCTTGCTGGAGACTCTAGTGGGCGTTGTGCTGTTTTGGGCTGTTCATCCACGTTCTATTCTTCTACTTTACTGCAGTTTCGCATTTTTATAAATCCATGTACCACTTTCTGAGGGTCTACAACTGTACGCATGTATGGCTATTTGTTCGATGACATCGACGTCTGCAGTCTGGTCCTCAATCGCTCCGCAGCTCACCAGTTGACCATGGTAGGAGAAGATTTCCCGACAACCCACTGTCATTTCTTTGCAGGAAATGTCTTGCAGCCCGGAGCTGGTGCCCTGGGAACGCGGATTGGCATGCTTATGGGAGGACTACCGGCGTCTGTCCCTGTAAACGTCGTCAATCGACAATGCAGCAGCGGCCTGCAGGCAGTTGCCAACATCGTCGGTACAGAACATGAGCACAAAGCGCATATTTGGAGAGCGTTGCGTATTTCATGCAACATGCTCGGAAACGAAGATGAATGCCCTACGAGCAGCGGTTTGCTCCAATGTTTCGGATGCAGCTCCTCTCGTGTCCCCGTGCGTGTTTGTTGTTTGCTCAGCGGCCATTCGGGGCGGCTTCATCGACGTTGGTATTGGTGGTGGTGTCGAGTCCATGTCACACTTTGATATGATGAAGACGCTCAATCCCGAAAAGCTGTCGGAGAGAGTGTTTCAAGATGAGCAAGCACGCAATTGTCTCATCCCCATGGGGCTCACCTCGGAAGTAAGCGGTCACTTAAGAGGATTACTACGGTTTTCCTGATAGGTCTCTGCATGTCTATTATTTCGTTATCTGCTTATGGGCATTTCCATTGCCAAGCTCTTCTCCTACATGGTATCTGCCCGCACCACATATATCCGCTGCTTTTGCAGATATATGCATTTGGTCATTACATCACCATCTCGACCCTAACGTTCTGTGATTCGAACTTTCCGTATCCCCAAGCTCATGCTGTCCATCAAGGTGGCCTTCGGGGACTTGTTTTGAGATTTTTCAGAATGTCGCCGAAAAGTACGGTATCAGTCGTGAGGCTCAGGATCAGCTGGCGAAGGAGACTCATGAAAAGTGTGTGAAGGCTCAAGAGCAGGGGCTTTTCAAAGAGGAAATTGTTCCGCTTCGAGTGAAGGTGAGCCGACACGGTTAAGCGCCTACGTGTCAAGTTTGTTGGGCTATGCATCCACAGACTCCATGCTGAATCCTGTCGAAATCATTATTCTACCTGAGGAACAAAACTCAACTAAAAGATGGTTCACCTCAGACCTTGTTTCCTCACCAAATCATTGTGACAGTCTGTCGAGTGTATGTGTGAGCACGAAACAATAAACATGTATATGTACATTTGCAGATACGCATTTGCCTTCGAAGCAAGATCTACCCGCATGTACATAAACATAAAAAATTAACAGTTGTGACTACATGTATATGTAGCTTTGCATGCATGTATCACGTGCGGCTGCTCAGGTAAAGGATGCCAATGGGGTGGAGAGGGAGGTTACAGTTGACACTGACGAAGGGCCACGCAAAGGCACGACGGTCGCAGACCTTGCTAAACTGAAACCCGCATTTCAGGCGCACGGAACGACTACCGCCGGTAAATATGGTTATGCATGAAACATCGCCTCCTGAGAGGCTGCCCTATGAGTTCCTCGATTTCTACCTCCACTGCTACGCGTTATTTCGTCTGGCTGGCTGGTGCAGGCAACAGCAGCCAAGTCTCTGATGGAGCTGCCTTGGTTCTGCTGGCCAGGCGGTCGACAGCAGAGCAACTTCGGCTTCCAATTTTAGCAAGATTTGTGGCTTTCACCGTCGTTGGCGTACCCCCAGAGATTATGGGAATCGGCCCGGCATATGCGATTCCGGCTGTTTTAGGTGAGGCCGACGCATACGAAGATGATAGAACAAGGCGTTTGGGAAATATTACGCGGTTACTTCCTCAATGCCGCAGCAGCGTGTCCGTTTACTGACACTTGCTTCTTTCCGGCCACATCGGTTGTGATTTCGTGAGCAAATAAGAAACACAGGGTTCAGAAAGGTGTTAATATGGTGTCTCTGTTACCGTTGTCGAATGTTTTTCTGCACTTCAGAGCAGGCAGGCTTGTCGATGGATGACATCGACATTTTTGAGCTCAACGAAGCATTTGCTTCGCAAGCCGTGTACTGCGTGAACGAGCTCAAAATTCCTAAGGAAAAATTAAACCCGAAAGGCAAGCTTCTGAGCAGCCGCACTCGGGACACAGGTTTCTTGACGTGGGGGGAGTCAATCAAGTACCACTGAAGAGATAAAGGGAGACAATTAAACTCCTTCGGTCAGAGTTATTAGTCGCTGATGTTTTCTTGGAGCCCTACGATAACTAATGTTATCTGTGATGTTGTCGCCACCACCGGAAGGTCGCCAGGAGCCAATCTGTCGCACCCGTCACTTTACTGATGAGACGCTGATTTAAATAACCACTGTGGTGCCATGTCAGTTTACTGTCACTCAGTATGGACGCACCAGTGCTTGCTTGGAACTAGTCCGCGTCGTTTCACTTCGCAATTATCGTTGTGCTTCATTTTCCCCCTCAGCAGGCATGTAGCTACCACTGCATGCTTGCAGATACGTTTTGATTGGCTTAGTTATTTGGCAGTGATTACCAATATCTCATATGCTCATCTGCTAGTTTGTGTTTCGTTATGCAGGCGGAGGCATCGCTTTAGGCCATCCTTTAGGATGCACAGGCGCTCGACAAATCGCAACCCTTTTACCGGAGCTCAGAAGGAGGAAATTGCGTTACGGTGTTGTGTCCATGTGCGTGGGAACTGGGATGGGCGCAGCAGCTGTCATTGAGAACCTGGTACGGTAGCAATAGAAACGCCGAATGTTGGCTTGCTCGCGTTACGGTCTCAGCAGGATCTCCAAGGTCAATGCGGAGTAATTCGACGCCCTGTCTAAATGCGCCGTCCACCCACACCCACGCACCATCTTTCACGCCTGACTGGGTGTTAACTTGCGAGATTGTTTTGCCAATACGTTATACACCTTTCCCGCGAAGCTGTCACAAAGCAACCAAAACGAGAAACGTCTCTGGCGAGGAATGCATTCAAGAAATAAATTTCTCTCGCAGATTACACTTGAACAGAGTCTAGCACAGTTGCCTGTTGTACGTGAGTGGGCGAGCACGTAGGGGACCGCAGTGCCTTTTAGAAAATGGAGCCGCTGGTGGTCAGGGTGGGGACAAAGGGGGGCCTATTCCAGAATTTCAAATTTTGATGTCTTTCAGACATCAAGGTGCGAGAGAGTAAACATCGGGGATGCCGCAACGTTCTCCCTGACAGACTCACTTCGCTATCGTGGGAGTCGCCAGCCCACGTAAGTGCTTCCTGATGTTCTTCCGACGTAGGGAGCATGTCAGCGTCTTCTTCCTTGGAAACCAGGACAGGCTTAGGTGCTTTGATGAACGAGTTGATCCATTCGCTGTTCACGCTATTGTGGAGAACAGCCCGATGGCCGCGCCGTCGTCACTGCAAAGTAATGTCTCTTAGGAGGAGGGCGAGTAGTGTTGAAGTGACACAAACTTGATGGCTTAAGGAGGGACCCGACCCAACTGCTCTGTTTCTGAAGTCGGACACCGTTTCCATCGCGTTGTAGTACGAGGTGGAGTCTTGCCGAATTTTTTGATTTTGAACTGGCATTCTGCCGCAAGTGTATTCGCGTTTTGATTTCCCACATGGTGTAGAAATACGGAATGGTTGTCACCGGGGGAAGGGGCACCGTCAGCTTTCGGATAACGCCAGTTGCGTGCTAGCGAGTGTCCGAATGCTGCTTTCGTGAGTTTGACTCGACGTAGTTGTTTCTCCTCTGCCCTTCGGTGGCTCTGGTGCGCTTGATATTTTCGATTCAATTCCTGCAGATGTTCAACACCGTACACGTTTTGTATGAGTGGCGCCACTCCGGGCCGCGGTGGGTTCCTGTGACCGTACGTGTAGAATGGGTCGTTGCCGGCAGCTCGCGTCGACACAGGACGGAGTGAATTCCGAGGTCGCGAATGAGTAACCGCGTGACTTGATCTGCATGCTGAGACTTGTTTGGGGGTCGTGGCCCCATTCTGTAACGTGACTTTATTTAGCTCTGGAAAAATTTGGACATCTTTGCGCGGCGCTGACGGATGCTGTGCCATCCACCTCTGCACGGCGGCTCTCGCGTTGCCTTCTGAACGTTGAGGAGCCTTGTATTCAAAAAAGTGATTCTCCAGTGGAAAACTCGGTTCGTGATACACTCGCTTAGCCTTGCCAACTGGACTTCGTTGTACAAGAGGGTTGTGTGTCGTTACAGACGGATGACTGGCGACGAAAGATACTTGCGATATACAGGCAGGATGTTGTGTGAAGGGGAAAGAACCAACAGGCGAGAGCGCGTGAGAATCGGGCCCCGCTCGTGTGCGCTTTATACCTGACAAAGGAAGACCATGACTCGGCGGTTTCTGTGGCGCGCAGAGTCCCCTCGGGGAGCCCCGATGCTGCCGGTTCGGGAGCCTTGGCCGGCCCCTGTACTCAGAAGAGGGGCCAGAAAGATACATTGTATGACCGTAGAAAACAACAACAGTTTGCTGTCTGCGCTGCAGGCTTGTTTCTTTTCAAAGGCTTATGTCCCTGTCTTCCGGCTGGTCACGACAGTGGGTGTGACAGAAGACGACGGGGGGGCCCTCTAGGATAAAACTAAGCCAAATGCCGGTGTCTGATCCAAGCAACAAGGAATTATGTTTTCCATTGGCGTGCTCCGGCACCAAGGAACAGGCTGGCAACACCAGAGGCTCAACTCCAGTCATCATTGGGCAACCGATGAAGTGCGCTGAACGATGACAACAGATATACTCCTACTGTTGGGCACAGCAAAGCGTCGAGGCATATGTGTGCATGCACAAGGCTGAGAGCCCAGGGACGGACTCCACCCTTCTGAGTTTTCGAACCAACGGCCTCGGCTGGACAGCCGCTTCCATCTTGGTAGTAGATGACTTATTTTGTCTGTGTTGACTGTCGTTGCCTAAGGGTCCGCGAAGGAGCGCTCGTGCATAGAACTCTGTTTATAACTTGTAGAACTCTTGGAGGCGGTCCGTAAAGGGTCGCCTCTCTGTTCTTAAACCCAGACGGTTCACACAGATGTCAGCATGCAGCCAGTGGGCAAGAGAACACTTCACAAGACGGCCCGCTTATTTCATCAGACACCTGGCTCTCCACTCTCTCCCTCTGAATGCGACTTCCGTTACTGAAAAAAGGATGACAGGTTCAGACAAGGTAGCACTGTCAACGGCGTGACGGCCTGCAGGTTTCTTTGTGCCAGCACTGGATCAGGGCTTGATGAACAGTCGAAACACGCGTTTCGCGCATGACGCTGCATGTTTTTCCGCACTCCTAGTTTGAGCCAACATGTCTGGCTTCTCACTGTTCTTTGACTCAAAATCCCACAGACAACGAAATCGTTTTGAGACAGATTCAAGTGTTCAAGCCTGCTTCGTTTTGGGAAACGCAAAACCTTTTGGATCCGCGCAAAAAGCGTCGAGTCAACTTCATCGCGGAGCCTAGAGGTCTTTTGTGGCAGTGGCTAAACTTGACGTATGTCAATGTAGTAGTCTGATGACCTTAACGATAAATTAGCTCCCACGATTGAATACTGTGTAAAAGGCAGGAGTTGAGAATGTTGATTTCTATGAAATATCCGTACGTGTATCTCCTCACTAGCACGGAAGACCCTCGGATGTCTACGAAGATACTGTGCGGCACTTCCAGGGTGGTCCGCAACGATGTTGACTGAGGGATTCGCGAGATGCGCCGTTTTTCATTGTTGCTCGCCGATCAGTCAGATGCGCGACAAAAGAGACATTTGTCCCACTTTGTTAGCTGCGCAGCTTGCCACACAGCAGCGAACTCGATTTCTTTTACTGATTCGCTTCATGTTCCGGTACAAAGCCACTTACAAAAAAGGCGCGTTGTCAAATTATCATGGTAGACCTTCCTCAACTATGTGACTCGCAGGGGTTTCCTGCCAATGGACAATGATGGCTGTTAGCGTTAACCAAAAGACGGTAAACGAAGGTTGAGACAGGCGATGGAAGGCGCCTCCAGGTGGAGTAACGTACGGTGGTAGTTAGCCACTGACCACGTATGCATTCCCCTTAACAACGAAACTCATGTGACAAGAAACTCCAGTTTTCCCAAGCATTATCTCATCCGGTCAGTTCAACGAAGTGACCCCACCGCGATGTATATACAGGCAGGCCGATGATCCTTCGTCGAAGATTACACCTTTCCAGATACTCGGCCAGAAGTGAACCCTTCAGTTTATGGGCAAGATACCGCACGACGTCTATCATAACTGTTCTGGTGTCCCATTTCTGAGCACACGGTGAAAGGATCGTTGGCTACGTCACGAGTTCCTTTGCGCCGACTTTCTGATCACTGTACATGGTCACAAAGCACGTGGCACATCAACAGAGACGCAAATACACACGAAGTGACCATACAAAATCCGTGTTTGTTTGGCCTTCTCCTAGCATTGAAACTATTGCGCGGACCATCCGTTTCGCTCGCACACACTTTCCTCACCGGCCGGTGTGAGAACACCCGCCCTGTTGTGTGTCACGCTGTATTTTCCATACTCATCGTGGTTTATATCGCATTTCTTACCGTCCGGGACCACGCACGGTTCTCCACGCTAAAAACGCCATCTACCAACTTTACATGCTTTACTCCGTACTCGCGTGACTCGGACGTTAGCGCCACCGCATTCTCAGCCGCTAACGTGCCTCACCCCTTCGCTGTGACTGCTCGACTTCTCGAAGTAAACTTTCCGTCGTCCCTACCACTTCCGGCCCCCTTCTGCGGCTCTTTACAAACGCGGAATCCAACAGTTAAATACCTACGCCTAACATGGGTCTTCATTGTTTACTGTGGTTCGGTAGTAATATTACAAAACACCCCGTGGACGTGTCCCACTTTCGTGAAGGGCGTGTCCTGGATATTGTCCGTAACGCGTTGTGACTGGCTATTGCCAGTGGAAACGTCCCGCGCTCTACGCAAACCCCCCCTCCCCCCACGCCGACAACACAAAAGCCGTTATTTGGCAGCTGTCACGGAGAGACGCAGGACATGCAGTGGACCGTGCAAGCAGCGCCAGCCTCTTGCGGGGAGTGCTTCCTTTTTTGACCTCTTTTGAGTAAGCTCCCGCCCCCCACCCGAAGACTTGCGTCATCCTGCTCGTCACCTCCCCCCCTTCC
>AVCM01000534.1:0-10739 GCA_000447165.1 Hammondia hammondi
CAACAGGCCGTAGCGAAGAGCATGGAGACCGACGCACTTGCACGCCAGAAGGTAGCGGACCTCCGGAATTTTCACAGAAAAAGCTTCAGTGAGCTGACCACGAGGCTCGCAGGAACTGTCGCCATTGCGAATTCGTTCGCTGGCTCTCGAGGCGCCACACCGGCGACACCCAGTCGCCTGAGGTATGGAAGGGAACTCTTCGCGAAGACGACTTTGGTGGAGCTGTCGAAATATGGGTATGCAGAGAAGATGTCAACAGCACGAGTAGTTTGGTGATACCCAAGTCAGTTCAGGGTTTTATCGCATGCAGCATGCGGTCCGCAGTTGCCAATGTGTTCCGTCGTGCCTTACGTATCTCAAGATGGTGTGAGAGTCGATGCAGTATCGGAAGTCTCGGGTATCCCGAATTTGAAGCCTTGGTTGTTTATTCCTTCCTACAGGTGTGGGTGTGTGGGTGTGCAGCGTCCCGTCAAATGCACACAAGGTGCCAGAGGCTTCAGAAATTCCTTCGTGTTCGTCGACTTCTGTGACATCGACAAGTTCAATTCCTCCGTCGGCTGTGGCGTCCGTTGCCGGTCTTTCTCCCGCCATGCATGTTTACCCAACGGTAGTAACGACTCCTGTGCACGAAAGTTCTTCGGGACTCAGCTCGCAGTTCCACCCAGATTCAGGAAAGCTAGGAGTTGATCAGGGGACCAGCCCGAGTTCGATTTTCGCGTCTCCTTCCATGCAGTCACCTCCAGTCGCTGACCTCTCGTCTTCACCTCCAGGCGAAGTGAGGGCCGGGCCACCGCGGCCTACTAGTATGTTTGGTCATACCGTAGATGCGGTTAATGCTGGAGACAGCGTTCCAGCAGTGGAGACCCAGGACTGTGGCAACGGTGATTTGGCGCCGAGGGTTGTAGATCCCCCGTCTGTGCATGAAAACGAGACCCTGACGCCAGAAAATAGCAGTGAAATGGTGCCTAGGGGTGCTACGGATGGCGAGTTGGATCCAGGTTCAACAGGGGCAAGCTCATTTTCCCCCGGGGCTACGTTGGACTCAGGTAGCGCGATCGCCCCCCCTTCCGCTGCGTTTCCGTGCGCCGTGACACCACCTTCGGGTGGGATGTCTCTACCTCCGCCTGTCAATTGCGCTTCTCCGCCGTCTGTCCCCAGGAAGCACCCTTTTGAAGCACCGCGGCAATTTGCAAGGCCTCTCTCAATCGTGTCGCGACTGTCTGGTGCAGATGGCCAGACCAGAGAGCCAAATCGAGATTTATTTGGTGTACCACGTGGTGCGGTTCGCCCCGTTTCTGCTCACGCCGTCCGTTCGACGCAGGCCATTCCTGCGTTTGTATCACCGCCGCCGATGCGACCCGAAGCCACCCCTGGTCCGCTGGTCTCTGCCGCAAGTCCTGGCGATGCTGGCAAGTGTCCAAGGGACAACGGAGAGCGGCAGGAAAGCCTTCCCCCGGTCAGTGGAGTGGTGGATTCGGCTAACGGGACCGGTTCGGCACCGGTGGAGGTAGGCTTGGAGTCTTGGCATGCGTCGCACCACCAAGGAAAGCTTTTGAAAGGCGTAGACGGTCCTTCCGGAGGCAGTGGCAACGGAATTTTCAAAGAGGGACTCAAGCCACTTCATGTAGCTGCTTTGCCTGGCGGCGGCTGCCAAATGTTGCCCCCTATGTCATTGTCTGGTGGCAAACAGCCAGACAGCGTAGACTGTGGTGTGCCTACCAGCGTGCCGTGTGCCGGGCAAGCAGAGAGCGGTGGAAGTGAGCACACACCGTTGACAATGGAGGGATACACACGGGCATGCTCCCAAACGGCCTTGCCAATGGCCGTTCCACCCGCGAATGGGGTCCTTCATCCGCATGTGTCTCAAGCACATGGGCAGAACCTTCCCGATTCACTTCAGGACAGCAAGTGGCCAAACGGGTTTGCATCTGCGGTTCCAAAGCCTCAGCCACCACAGTCACTTCCTACACTGAAGCTGTCTGCCCGACCACCAGGTCCTTTTGGGATAGGCGCCGAGACTTCAGGCGTGACGAATAAGCAGCAGATTGGGGCTGGAGATGATATTGGTGCCGATGGGAAAGGATTTTGGGATGAGGATGACTTAGATGAGTGGAACATTGACGATGCGCCTGCCCAGCCACAATTCGACCGTGATGGCCCCCTACAGGTTCCGCAGCGGGCACCGTCAAGCCAATCAACAAGCAGTCAGTTGCCCGTCAGACAGCCTTCTTTAGATAGCTCGTCTGCTAGTCCGCAGGCCGCTGACAGCCTCAGTATCGGTCAGATGCATTCGAAGGAGTCGGAGAACATCTGTGGCTTAGGAAGTATAGTGGCTAGATCTGGACAGGGATTGCCAGCAGCCATGTGGCAGGGCACAACACAGCACCAACAGCCACCTGAGGGGTCGCATGAAAGCCGTATAGTGATGCCATCGACGCAGCAACGCCCAGCAAGTGCCGGACACCGCCCTATAGAGGATCTCTTCAGCTGAGAGACCTCTCAGGGCGGGACAAGCACAAGGGGTAGCTGCTATATCTGAGTAGACACAGTGGAGAGGGAGAAGTTGCCGCCTGGTTCTAAGAACCCAAACTGAAGATGCGTGCAGACCAGGTAGTGAGAGCATTACCTTTCGTTGTACGGTTGATCTACGCTAGTGATGGCAAGGAACGTAGCCGATAAAGATCAGCTTGTGCACGAAAAACACCCAGTACCAGATTTTTCGACGCTGTGTTCATCCGGTAGACACTGCAGCAGGGCACAGAAGCAAGTGGGTATACAGTTTCTTCGGTGGTGAGCAGTCGAACCGACTGGGGCTCTGGTATGGAAATGCCGGTTAAGGAAGTTCTTTTTGGTGTATTGTCCCTCCTGCGATTCACTAACGAACCGATGACTCTCGTTGAGGCATGGTTGACACACGGTAAAATGGAGAAGGAACATTCTAAGAGTTTTTGTTTGTGTATGAAGACTCGCATCATGCGGGCATTCAGACGAGTTACTGCGACGTGGAGCGCGAAGTCTTTTGTCTGAGGCACTTCAATCGGGTAGTGTGTTTTGCAGTTGATGAACGAAAACAAGCGGACGTGTCGGCCGAGCGCGTGTGTACGACAAACTAAGTCTAAATGGAGGTAAGGGCACTGTCCTTGAATAAAGTGTGCGGTGGACTTCACTGCTTGCCTGAGGGTGGTGTTGAAGGCCAGACGTTTCCTTGCAAGCACGTTTGCCATCTTTCTAAACAATCAAGGCCTGCTGTTTTCCCGTATGGATAGTCTAAGGAGCCGAATACTGAGTTTTCCAGCCACCAAAATGGTTACACTCGAGGTACTGTTCTCACGTTCGTTCTCTGTCCTTCGTATAGTCTCTAGCGCAAAATGTCGATCTCAGTCGTGTAACGGTTGTGGCTCATCAGTATAGGCAGTTCGATCTCGCTGCTTAAATAGGTTCGTTTGTGCAAAAATGACAAATCAAACGTACAGCTTTGAAACCCCCTCTGCTAGTAGTATTGGGCGATTTATGCAGGTAGTGATGTTTACCGTGGCACAATTCAACGGTAGCGGTAGTAGCCTCGGTCAGTATAAACAGTTACTGTCTGGAAGAGACAGCCTGTACCACGGAGTTGACATACTGGACAGCAATGGCAAGACAAGCGAAACCCGTAATGCGAAAAGCTACAGAGTTTGCCACTTCTGTTGCGTCGGCGACTTGCTTTCTTGGTATCTGTAGAAGTCGAAGCATGTTCTAGTTTCGGCCCCTCGTGTAGGACAAGTCGGGGTGGCGGACTAGCGCCGAGCGTAGAGTGGGATCCGACGTTTCCGCGCACAACTGGGGTTTGGTGGACATCACATGTTCTCTGTTGCAAGGGAGCTGTCGAGTAAATCACCTAACCACAGGCAGGCGGCTTTGACGATGTCCAAAAGCTTCCCAATCACGTTTCTCACGTTCTCAAAATTTCATCACTCTTCTCTCCACTGTGAGGTATAGCACTCAAACAACCTGAGGGACGGGTTACCACTTGCCGCTTAAAAATTGTTTGAAACGTAACCCTGTGTTACCTTACGAGAGATGCTCCCAGCGAGACATGGCAAGCAGTGCATATATATAGACTAGGATTTACTTGGTTTCACAGTTTACTCTACGTTATGGGGACTGCCGGAAAGTGCAGGTATCGGAAGGTGCATTGGCAAATTTCACCAGCACAGTATGACTGTCTGTGCCTCAGGCACGAACCTCCTTATGCTGAAAGATGAGGCACGAAGCTCTGAGTCTACCTCGGAATCTCAAAAATATCATGCAGGTTGCACCACTGTATGTTGACTTTTTGGCATCGCTCTGGCATTCTTCTTGCGAGCATACACAGTTTTCGAACTAGAATACTACGCGTATCCTTCGGGTGGGCCTCCGACGGATTTAGGCAACTAGTGTGCCTCAAGTCAAATTCCGTTTGTCTCTGACAAATCATGGTACAGAAGAAAGGAAGAATCAGCAGGCGTCGTCATAGGTGCTGCGCAGCGTATGTGGTGCGTTTATTGTGGTATCGAGGGACAACACAGTCATGGGACAGCTGATAATCCCTATAATTTTTTTCGGGTGTGATTCGCATCTGGATGCTAGGAATATAAACCCGGTTCGTAACATGGTAGTGGACGAAGAGCTTGTGAGGTCGGTACCGAGAGTTGCCTAACACGCAGCGACTGCTTGCTTCATTCTGGGGAAAGACGGAGCGAACAAAAGGGAGGATCCTCGGTTTAGTAGCCGCAGCAGGTGTGTGGCGCTTGACAGTGTCATGATCGACGAAATTTCTTCGTAGTTTGTGGTTGGAACACGGAGGAACTTAGTGAATGTGCTCGTTACTCTTTTCATGGGTATGCTTTTATGATACAGCATGATAGTGTCTGTTAGAGGCAGATGCTGTGCCCGCTATCCCTGTGTTTGATACAAAATCAAGAGATGGCGTCATACATTTCTCTGATTTCTCAGTTTATGTGATAGCTCCTTTAGTTTTTGAGTCTTACACCTTTCACTTCGTGAAGTGCATGGCTGTCTGGAAATGCCAGCAAACGCTGTGTGTTTCAAACTGCCAGCAGCGAAACGCAGCACTGATGGTGGTTGTGTTTCTCTTCATGTGCGTGTCACGAATACACGTAACACAGGAAAACGCAAGAGCGGCGGTGCGACGACAAGCTCGTTTTTGGGCGTGTTTCGGTTGTGATTCGTGATCTTTATGACTTTCGCCCGCGAAACAATCTCTTGAGTGTTTTTCGTAGCACTGCGTCGTACTCTCCCCGCAGTGTCGCCGCCTCAATCCGAGTAGCCTTTATGAATATCTGTGTGCTCGCTTCGCACATGAATGTGACTTTCTGCTTTATATAATGCTGTTGCGGCTTCCAATAGTTGTGGATGATATCTGCTAGATGGATACTGAGGCGGTGCCCACCCCTGTTGACCTTCAAGCAGAGCTGGCAAGAAATTTGGCCCTGTACAGATTCACGGATTTTGCGGTTGTGGGTTGATGTGCGCGTGTAGCCGCCGCTCTCGCACACTGCGCTTGCTGTATACGTTTCCATGCACTTTTTGTTGAGTGGTGAGCAAAGAGGAACTGAGAACACGAGTTCTCAGACGGTTCATAAACACTTCCCAAAATTCCGCAATGGAATCTCGACAATCTGGTCCAGCAAAAAAAAACTGGAATGTTGTGCTTTGAGGGCACTGATCGTTAAGGGATACGTCGGTGCGCGGTGTCTGGCGCAGGCTTCCCGCGTGGCGGTGTGTCCGAGTGGTTAAGGAGATGGACTCGAAATCCATTAGGCTCTGCCTGCGCAGGTTCGAATCCTGCCGCCGTCGAAGCCGCATATGTAAAGCTTGATATTCGTGTGGTAAAATGGTTGCTTGCTCTAAAACAACTGATGACGAGAAGACAGTTAAAAGTCGTTCAAGTTCATGGAGGCGTCGTACAACGCAACGAGCTCAATAACACTTTTACTGCGAAACCGCCACAAACGTGTTGAAGGGTAGACCGTATACTAAGAATTGCAACCGCGATGAATACTGCTAACTACTAGAATGCACTTCGAGACGAGTAGCTTGGGTTCGCAGGTTGTTTCCAGGCGGTTTGTATTGAATCAAGGTGGGCACACAACAGCTGGCAACTATCCGACCTCGGTGTGCGCTTATACTCTACCACCACAGCCTCCGCAGAGTCTGTTCTTTTACGGCGGTATCAAGGCTCTTGACTTCGTGAGATTCCCTGATGCTGCCTTCTTAATGTCGCATAACGCAATCGTTGTGTCCATTTCGGCTATAACGACAAATATGACTGCTGGTGCCAACATGATGAGGAGCGTGTATTTGATCGATTTTGTCATACACATTGGAGGTCCATGGAGATTCAGGATGCTGACCCTGTTTTTTAGATAATGGTTGCCGCTGAACATCGGTCCACAATTATCGGAGCAGAACTCATCTCGTCAAGCAAACGAAGAGTTGTCAGCACGTCTATGCCGCTTCTGGCGTTGCGCGTCGGCGGTGTGTATGGAATAGTCAGCCATGTGGCTGCACACGCCTCTACCGAGTAACAACAGCAACAATCAAAAGACTCAAATGAAGTCCCTTCTACAAGTGTGTGAAGTCGTGATGCACGGGACGAGTGCTGTAGTTTTGTGCGTTTCAAGATCTCTGTGGAAGGTGGGAGATAAAGCTCATTGTCCCCATCCTAGACCTGCCACTCTCTGCTAATTTTGAACGGGTGTATCATCAGGAGTTCAAGTCCCTTGTAGCCGCGCTGGCGAGATCCCCCCGTTCAAAGCTTATCGAATCTCCCCCCATCGATTGTTCCGCTCTATCGCATGCGAATGGGACGTGAAAACGGGGAAATTTGCAGCGGGCACACAGGGCGCAGGCATAAACCCTAAGCAGATGCCATGTCTGTTAGGTTGAGATAGCTATGACGACGGCAAAGACAAGTGCAGTGAAAAGCGAATGGACGGACGGGCAAGAAAAGAGGGAGCGACCGGATGCTTATGAGGCCCCACAAAAGATCACACTTTGAATATTGCGAGGGCAGCCTCCGTCCGTCAGAGGCGACGAGACATTCAGCCGTCCCGCAGATCCATAGGCACTGTTCCCGACTAGGCTAATTTCACGTTTGTTATGGATCTGTGAATTGCCGTTTACAGCATGGTCGCTCTGGTTCAGTGCTCGTCTGGCCATTCTTTAGTGATTCCTCTCTACCTCGTTGTATACACTCAAATGTCAAGTCGCCAATGTCCCTTCGTCCGGCCACACTGTGGGGCAAGGACAATCGGGCTGATTGAGGTCAAACAAACTGTGAATGGGGTTTGTGGAGACCACATATAAGGCCCAGTTGATGGTTGCTTCCCCAACCAGAGGAAATTGCTGTAGCTCGGATATACCACCCGCAGGAGTGCATGCTTCGTCTCTCGGCACACTTTGATTTAGCACTCACTCACGTCACTAGCTTCTACTTTGTTTTTGTATTTGCAATGACAGCTACCGAAAAGCGAACTATAGGGGCAATGAATTCTCGATCCGGATTACGAATAAGGAGTGTACCTCAGCCGGATGTGTTGTCCCTACAAACACCTGAATCGATACACACGTCGCCATGGCAGCCGGCTAGCTCTCCCGTTGGCCCTTGTTTCAGACAGAGAGTGTCCGCGTCGAGCTCTACAGAAAGTAGCTCTGGGAAATCGTTGTCTCCACGTCTTGCCACCGGAGAGGGATGCCGTCGCTCCCCTGAACGGTGGTATTGCCACGTTCGAGGCAGTGACGCACGATCTGCCCTTGATGACGCACTACGACACAAGCCACGTCGATGCTCGTCTCGTAGAGAGAAAATCGAAAATGCTGATATTCAGCAAAATTTGCCATTCGTCCCACACGAAGAAACGACGGCTACCAAGGACCATTGTAGCCCCTGTCTCCCTCGAAAGTAGGTATCGGTATCTGCGTATATGGTCCAGCCCATACCGCAAACAGACTAACGCTACGAAATCTCTTCCCGTTGAAGTGTCCAAAATGAAAGAGCTTTTGAGGCGAAGAAGGCACTCGGAAAACCAGCCAGTATTCTGCCAGTCTAAAAATATAAGCTGAGGCTAAACCGTACTACCTTGCAAAAGTTGTCGCCCTCAAAACAGCTGACCCAACATAAGATCGCGCGATCTCCGCCTTGAAACGTTATTGTCCGTCGCGATGTCATGCAGTCATCTGAGCACCTGTCATCTATAACTGTATCATGCTTGGCGCTTTTCAGCAGGAGCACTTGGGAACGACATGAAGCTGTTATCTCACCAATCCGGCGACGTAGAGATAATGAGTGTGTTCGGTAAGTACTGGCCTGTTAGGTAACAGACTTCAGGAGGTTTATCCAACAATTTTAGCTGTCTTAAGCAGTCCGGTAGGGTTTTGAAACGACAAAACTGAGCGGAAACTGTCGTAACGGCAATCCTCTCTCCAAGACTACATGAGAGAATCGTGCTGCGTTGCAATGAAAGTAACAACCAACATTTCGCCGTATGGATCCAACATTTTGTTTGTAACGCCTGGTCTCTCTTGTTGGAAGCCATAATAGAGGAGATCTATTTCTGTCAAGAAGGGTGTGTCACATCTGTGTTTCCGTTGAAAGGAGCGAGCTAGATTTTTCCACCGCGGATTCGTGCGACAGCAACCAGACTCGTGTTGTGGTTTTCGTGTTGCTTTGTGGAGATTCGGTCTTTGGTATTTCTGTGCATTCGATCAGTCCAGAAAAGAAGACTCGTTATTTTTGGCAGCCGTCTGACGACCTTCTGGGCGGAGCTGTGGCTCTTAACGACCTTCGGCAAACAGTGATTGAAAAACAGGCCCGGCGGCTGCGCGATTTGTCTGCTTATTACCAAAAGTACCACCACCTGTCAGAAGAAAACAATTACCTCAAGTGCAGAGAGCAAGCTCTTGTTAGGCAGCTGAAGGAAACTGAAGAAACAAGTCGAATGGATGTGAGTGACAGGGCGTTACAGCAGCGGAGTAGTGTGTCTGATCACGCTGTATATTACTGTCTTATGACACTACTAACTTCGGTGTAGGGTGCCGATGTGCAACTCTACAGTAACACCCTGTTGTAAGACCCATTTCCCTTGCTTGTGAAACTGACATTGTAACTGAGAACAATATTTTTTGTGCTGGGAAGTAGTTAAGAAGAGCCTGTTCGGTTTCTGTAGTCACTAGTCATTGTTCACCTGGGAGGAAACCACCACATGGGCGGCTTTGGAGCTTTCGTTATTTTGATAAGGCACCGGATGATCGACTACCCAAAGTCATCCACATTCATTTAGGCGTCATAGAGTAGAACACAGAGGGCGCCTGTCCAACCTGTCTCTAACACGAATCCAACAAGTGCCGCCTTACCACTTCGTGTGACAGTCACGTGTCGGGATTACCCAGTCCTCTTTTGAGGCAAGACATCAAAATGCACACGGACGCTGATTCCAATAAACCATCTCGTCCTGCTTGTGAATTCTTGCCATATCAACGTTCAGAGAAATCGAAAACTGCAGAGGCTGACATCGTTGAACGCTCACCTACTTCACGACAACATGGTCCTGCACACGTCACTCGCCATACTGATCGACAGACAACCGACAATAGTTACTGGCCTGTATGAGACAGACATGATCTGCTGGGTGGTACCGAATTTAGCATTACTTGCTCGAGAGGAGAAGCTGCCACGTCGGATCGTGAGTCCATGGTTGAGAAGCGAAAACAGAAGAAGCTGCCAATTGCAGTTTATCCTGTACCCGTTTGGGACAAAACAGAAACACCGCGAAGCCGTCGCTGGGAAGAGTGACACCGGTAGCACCCGCAGAAAAGCGTGCCCGGCTATGTTCGTTCGGTAAGTGTGTAGAGTGATCCTGCTTTGCTTCGGAAAATAAGCTCTGAAGCAATAGCTTTTAAGATGATGCTGGGGTTATCGCATTATGACACTGCCAATAATGCTTACAAGGAATTCCCGCTGGCCAGCAGAATCGGCAGTGCAGACCAGGGAAGTCGTGTGTACACTTGTTGAGTGGCGGGCCGGCCAACAAGAACGATGACGTTGCCCACGAGTAGATCTCTTCAGGAGGAAACAAAAATGTTGCGTTAAAAATGTGGTTTTACCTGCCACAGCATACTTTTCAATCATTTCATTGGTGACAACTGTGTTTGTCCTTGCAGAATGAAGGGCAAAGTAGAAGCTACTTTCTACCTATTCTTTGGCAGGCAATGTACGTCGCCGGTGACGTATCAGTTCAACGAAGCTGTGGGAGGGGGTCGCGCCTTCTACCGGCACGACTTCAGTAGTTCGTGGCTTGATGATCTCGGGTATCGCGGACAAGACACTTTCCAAGTCGGTCTTTCGCTGCTGCACTGCAGTGATCGATCGCAGTACGTTATCAGGCACCATGACAGACACTATGCAGATCTACACCCCCGGTGTCTACAACTCTGCTGACGAGTCCGAAAGCTATTATCGAGTGTCCTCTTTCTTTCGATGCACTAAAATTAAAGTGGTACGCCTAAGGACAGTTAACTGCTGGTGGACTTCCTTGTACGTGTTCGAAAATTCTGTATTGGTGATTGCGACAAAGATGTGTCATCAACTTCTCTGTCTAGAAAGAACTAAAAGTGAGAAAGAAATAAATATGCTGCTCTTGTGTGCCCGGCGCATTACCATCACTTTCACAGACAGGCTTCGTGCATATGTACGATGT
>AVCM01000535.1:0-11015 GCA_000447165.1 Hammondia hammondi
GGGGGTGACAACTTTTCGCCTATCGGGAGACGGCTGACAAGGTAGGCGGCCGTGTGTTCTCAACAGCCCGTGTTCCAGAAACTCATTCCTAGGGTTTTCGTGCAGACAAGAGCAGCAGCTGCGGCTTCCTGCTCACATACCGTGCACGACTGCTGTCCACCCCTGGCGCTCAAACCGTGGAAAATCTGGTGGCGAAAGCTGACGACGTGCCACAAAGCAGGTGTGCCACCTTGAAAGCGAAACTGGAAGCGACTGTCGGTTGACTCACAGCTTGGTGGAAGGTGGGATGGTACCTCTTGGCGTCCAGCACAGCTACGGAAATGTGTGTTAGCTCGTTTGAATGGAATTGTTTATCCTGGTTCTCACGTGGAAGCATTTCTTTGTTTCCAATTCACCACGGACGAAATGCGTGCAGCGAAAAGGGAGGAGGGAGGGACGGCAGAGACTTGGTGGCACACCCCCAACAAGTCGATGCTAGAGAAACACGCCGGACAAAAAAAAACACCGGCCCAGGTAGGTTACACCTGGAGAAAACTGCTTGTGGTAGTTTGTAGCAGGTACTGTGTCTGGATCCAGTCCAATCTCAGCGAAAACGTTAGGATATGGGCACACGTTTTCAGTGTGCTCCGCCGTAATTCTGCCATCTCAGTGTAGTGTACGGCAACTGTGGCCACGACGCACCGTGTATGTGACTATCAAGACGTGCTGACAATTCGCACTGGTAACTTAGCGCGCGACGTCGCTGACACCGTGCACGATGAATATGCCATTGCAGTGTAAGCCACGTCAGCTGGTAGGTTCCTCGCCGAGTACGTCTAAATGTCAAAAAGCTAGAAAAGCGTGGTGACACCATACAGTGTGTCCCGACCACGCAGTTTCACGGAATTCTGTATCTGCATGTAAGTCTGATGAAGTCATGTCAACCAGTGACGCTGATAAACGGCTGATTACTCAGAATAGTGGAAATGTGGTTATCCTGACCCTTGATGAATTCGTAATTGCGGGAGCGGAAACAGGTCTCCGTCCACAATCGTCACTGGGAGAACATCGCGCAGTGTGTAGCACTGCATCGGTCACTCTTTGGCTTTAAACGAGACTATGAGTTAAGACGTAGGTGTCCGGCTACATTTTACTTCCATAAAAGTCAGCGAGGCTCACCGCAAGCTGCGGGTGTTCTGCACCTCGAAAGTTGCAGCTCAAGTTTTCCTGGAGGCAATGGCATGAGGTGGCGACAGCAAAAGCCGGAACTGACTGACTGCTTTTGTTTACCGCATCATGCCAGCAGACCCTTGGAGTGTGCAAGGACTCCTGCGGTTGTCACACTTACATCTGTACTGGACTGGATGCGGGTCGCAAGACAGAGACACATGAGACGGAATTGAAGAGGCGTATGAATGTGACTGGAGTATTCCGGGCGACTATTGTGGCAATTCATGCTGATACATTCCACAATAACAGAACGTCAGGAAAGATCTGCTTGAAGTGGGAGTATGGTGGCGACAGATCAGAGGAAAAATAACTAGAATGAGGCAATTATTCGAGGCCACATGCGCTCGTTAGCAGACTTCGACTTCATCCGAAGAGCATCATACAGTAGAGGGGATAAGCAGTGCAACACTCGGGCATGTACCGCTTGGGAAGATGCTAATTCCGAGTTTTGGCCGATTCCTGTCGTCGCTCCGGTGGAGCGCTGTCGCTTTTGGGGGCTGCAAGAACACCCGGAGTCCTGTAGCCTCGCTGCAAATTTGTACAACAACAGCGGTATGCGACCTTTTGTGGGGAGGTATGTGGTATGGATCTCCTGACGAATTTATCTCGTCGAGCTACGCAGTGTGCGACACTACACGGTTGTATCGGACGGCTCGGAGATCGCTTGTCGCCCAGCGGCATGCTTCGACATCTGCAACAAAACTAGGGAACGAAGAAATTACCTTATTGTTGTGGTCGTATGCCTCCGCATGTGGATGTGGTCAGAAGTGCATGGCCTCATACGCTCGAACTGGGTACTGGAATTGTGCGCTGCCCGCCACTCCACCAGGCGTAGTTTAAGGAAGTTTGGAATTTGAGTAAAAAGTGAACCAGCGAAGACGCATCACATTTCTCATCAGCGGTTGATTTGAAACGCCCACCACAAATATCTAGGGCTCCTTTTTCACTCGCCTTCGTAAGGCGATACCTTGATAGTGCCTTGTGGTGGTCGCCTGGAGACGTAACGGTGACAATGATCACTAACCGACCACGGGCATGCAGCGGGCACCCAGCCACGAGACCAGTGTAGCAGGTGCTGACGGGTGCTGCGAAAAAACAGAAGAATTTCAGTGCAGGAAATTTCGCAAAATGTGTGCCTGACCGCTAAAAATTTGTAGTGCTACGCGACGACTTGAATATGAGCACCAGAAGCTGTACGTTGGGGTTTGGCAAGCTCGGACCCGCACAAAAACGTGCCTCCCGCTCGGTACGGAATTGAAACAGTCCAGGTTCACGAAGCCTCTTGGTACTTTATTTCTCATGATTACGTGCTGCAGACGTCTCTCTGAAGTACAACTGTTAAGGCTTCTGCTGCAGATATACTCAACAGCAACTTTGTGGGGAGGCGTTTCCTGCGTATTTGGGTTACCGTCTCAAGTCCCCGTCTTACTGAACGCCCTGTTCCTCACGGTTACACCATTCGAGCGCAAAGCTGCCGGACCGCGTTTTTTCGTGTCCAGTTGGTGCCGATTGCTTCACGAATGTTAGAAACGAAGTGTCGTTTATCTGTTGCCGTACCGCGGGGTCCACGTCACTGGCGGAACGAGACAATCTCGTGGCTTGAGCGGTGGGAGTGCTGATCTTTCCGGCGTCTACCGTGACATGCTTTACTTTTTCCAGTAGCCTAGAGTGTGTATCACTCCGCCTCGACACAGCGCGGAGAAGGCCTATGTCTTTTATGTTCAAAGACCGCTAGCGAGCCGACGACAGCGGGAGGGGCGAGAACAGAAAGTCAAGTTCCGGCGGGTAAATTGTTTCCGCTAGTTCTTGATTCCTCGTAGGGGGATTTTTGGGAGAATGTGTGCTGCAGCCCACTTGATCGCGTTCTGGAGAAGTTTTCGACGGAATCCGATAGCATTCATGGTGTCTATCCTGGTGATGCTAATGGCGCTGAAGGTGTTTTTTTTCTTGCGTCCTGACTATGATCCCGATCGCACCCCCGTGGTGTGGAATGGGGAAACACACTGATTCGTTCAACATGCGGCAGCATTGAAGACAGGTTGAGGAAGGCTAGGATTGGTGTTAGACGATATCCAATCAAGTAAGCAATAAACTAACCCGCAGTGACCCGCGAGGAACTACGCACGTCGGGGATAGTTTGGCAAATTTTTCGAGATCTCTGTCTCTCCTCCCCAGGGGAACAGTCCTTACTGCTCCTGACGCTACACAACGTGCGACTTCCAAAAAAGGTACCAAACCGAAACACGCAACACAACGGTGAATACCGTCGTCAATGGCGTACGACAAATTCTGCCGTATCTAACGCGTGAGTGCTTGAGAGGCTCATGCAGTATGATGTAGATTTCCGAGTCTGCTTTTAAAATCCCTTGGTATCCGCCGCCTCAAGGTTAGGTTGTTTCTGCCGATCACAAAAAAAATCGGTCTTTCTGGACGTGTATGCAACGATTCCGCCGATGTGCCGCGTGCGTGACCCACAGGAATGAGTTCCGTCAACTGAAGAACCTGGGAATACAGAAAATATTGACTTGCTACATTCTTCATGTCCGGTGCGCTTATTATGGTGAATGCTTCGATCAAATTGTTTATTCGGTATGGCGGAGCCCTGTGTTGCATAGAGTAGGCGTGTCAGTGTTTTCTCGACGCCCCAGACCGAAATGTCTAATGTTTTCGGTATATTCATATCCGAATCATCTTAAGTACACTTATGGGGTGACGGTATCTTCTTTGCAGCGAGAATTGCCTTCACAATTTTTTTGAGTGCGCTTCTGACAACGACCAGTACACACTGCATAACTTTCATCCGGTCCGAGTGGCCAAATGTGCTTGCGACAGGCGACATGGTGTCCCACATCAGTGGTAACACAGCTGCGGAAACGCGTGTCTCTTGTATAGTCGATTATCCGTCTAGATGTGACGCAGCGGGTCCTCTTAGGCTCATCGAGGTAAGGCTCAATTACGGTCAATAGGGTGGAGGCTGTCCTGATCTACACGTGGACAGAGGACAAAGCTCAGAAGCCAGTGCTTCAATCCAGAGTAGCATGTGACCTCTGCGGTCCTTAAGTGCTGGGGGAACTGCACGCCTCTTACAAGCAGCGCCTCAGAAAGGACAAACGGATAGTCATCCCACACCGGGGCGCTGTCCCTGTCTGGACAAAGGGGGAGCAGTCTCCTAGGCCTCCCCAGGCTGCATGTGATTCAGCTAACCCAGTAGATGTAGACCTACACCGGCTACAGACGATCAGATCCGCTTTCGGCAGTACCCTTTACAGAAGATATCTCCTGTGAAGGCAAGCGCATGAACGCCGCCTCCCAGAATTTGAAGAGGGGTTCCAATATCCATATCCAGTCTACTTCATTACTGCGGTTTATGCCGCAGGCCGCCGTTTAAGAAAGAAGTCATCCCGATATCAGTGCGAACGTGTTCACAGCGATTGGATCGATATTTCACAACTTCTCTTCTCCAGAGCGGACGGCTGCAGAGCAGGTGTACACGAGAAGGGCTGCCACAAGCTGCAGTCTTCTTTTGCGTAGCGTCAGCCGCTGGACAGTGTGTCCTGTTGTCGGGCGAGTCCGTACGAACAACATCAGTATCTGGCTGTGTTTGCCGTTCTCAGTAGCCTTTCTCGCACTAGTACACTGCTCTCAACAACACTCCTCGTACGGGTAGCAGACGTATCGAGATACGCAAAACGTGAATCCAAGCCACACGGTGACCAAGACACCTTCGCGCTATTGACCGTCATTCGGGTGAGTCACCGGTTCTGTGGTGTACATTGCTACTGCTGTGGACATACGGTGACGGCGCCCGAGCTGCCACTCAGCATTGCTGCGCAGCTCTGATTTGTTGTCGTCTGAATAAAAATCGCCACTTCAGACAGGAACAAAAGTCTGTTATAACCAAAACCAGACCCTGAAGACGAGGAGTCGCTCAACGCGGAAAACAGAGATTCTTATTACCAACACAGATCGAATGATCCTGCGCCCAGTGACCACACTGCCGGCTCCAACGGGCCGGAGCTCAATCTCTGCACCTCTAAAATAGTGTGTCATTGCGACGAGGAACCAAAGGGAAACATTTGTGTTCCTCGGGAAAACGAATATACCATTGACGCCGGCTGCCCACAACTGCGTGGCATGAAACAAAGCACAAGGCGCATCCCCCTGAGAGTTTACAGAGCCCCGTGCTGTCACAGCCACACACTGGCAAAACAGAGAGGCGACGCAGAAAAAGCCTCCATGCCTGTCCGTGAGAAGAGACGTCTTCGTGAAGCATCCCACTGACGAAAGAGAACAGACGTTTCGACGAAACAGAGTGGAACTAGAAGAGAAAGAAATCTTCGCGACAACAGTCACGCAGACCGCGTGAAATGAGGCACATGCAACTCCACGCTTCCTCAGAAAAACGGCACGAAATAGCGAAGAAGTGACTGCTGCACAGAGACACAGAACTTCTGCCGTGCTGAAGTTCAAATTACCGAAAGGTGTTCGCGGAGAGTGTCTGTCTGAACACACGGTTACCGCGAGGAGCTTCGGCGGCAGACGACAACAGCCTGTACGCGTACACGGACTATAATATTTCTGTCGGGTCTGCAATATACCTTTCGAAAAGCATCGGAGAACAATATTTATACTGCAGACATCCGCGACAGCCTGTCGGCTTGCCACTCCCATGCGGCAGAGATTTGGTCGGCGTGTCCACGTCACCGAGCCGCCTTCTTCTTTTGTTTGCCCGCCTCTTCCTTGAGGAGAGAGTCCGCCTGTTTCTCAGCCCTTCGCTCCATGGCATCCTTCTTCTGTTGCTGCAACACGCACTCCTGCTTCTGAATAGCCGCCCGCTTCTTCGCCTCCTGCTCCTGTTCCTTCTGCTGAGCCTCTTTGGCCTGTTGAAGGCGGAAGAGAAGCATTGCGTCTTTGAGGATCCGGTCACCCCACTGCGGCTCCAGACACTCGGCTTCCAGCCGCAAGTAATCCAGTTCCACTTGCAGCGCCTCCTGCGCTCGAGAGAAGCTCTGCCAGGTTTCTTCGCTTAGCAGTCCGTGTCGATACAGTCGAAACTTCGCATTCACTTCCTGGGACAAGCCAATCCATCGAGGGACGTTTGCGAGAGCTCTGCGCAGAAGAAAGAGCTTCAGTTTCTTCTTATGCTCCTGCGAAACCTGGCGCAGCCAGCTCGTTTCGGGAAGCTCTCCCTCTGGAAGGTCTTCGGCGTCCTTGTCGACTTTCCCCTCCTTCACCATCTCGTCGAAAGCGTCTTCTCGCGCGACCTCGTACTCATTAATCGCTTCCGTTGGCGCTGAGAAGGAAAGGACATCTTCGGCTTCCTTAAAAAACGAAGCCTTCGCCTGAGACCGCCGGCGCTCTTGCCACCACAGTCGCACGACCCCGATCGCCGCGACCAAAGCCATGAGGCCAAATATTACCCATCCTCCTAGAGAGCTGTCCATGGCTTCTTCGGAGAGTCTGCTTCACGAAGACACGCGCTTCTGACGAAAGGAACCGTTCGCAGGTGTAAACGGAGTGGAAAAACGGTCTTTCGCAAAAGAGTCGACGGACGTCTCAAACTCACCCCTCAAGGCGACCTGTCAGACTGCAGAGCCCTTATACAGTTGCACTTTGACACATGTATCGGGCAGGACACGTGATCCGAGGTGCCGCGGAATGACGATGGCTGCAAGGGTTAAGCTGAAAATGTGTGGATCGCCGGTGAGAAACTTCCTGCGTTTGACGCTGTCATTTGAATCCGGTAGACCGAGGAAAAACAGTCGCTTAGCTACGGGTGTGTTAGAGGGTTCGCAGCAGCCTGCCGAAACTTAACGAATAGCTGAAACGATGGAACGCGCCTGAGAAACTTTCCCTTGCATCACGAGGAACGAGGATGCTGGCTGTAGCAGGTGAGGAGGAGTGACTGTCGAGGAAAAGCCACGGCACGAACGGCAATGTTCGTTGCCTTACTTTTATACGACGGACAAATCGCTTTAAAAAGAACTTGGCACGTCACAAGGTGCGACCACAAAAGAAATGTAGCTTCAGAAACGGGTGACGACAATGTTAAAGGGGCGGAAATGGCCGCGGACCGTCACTCGAGAAACAGCAGAGCAGCAGCGGGTCAAGCACGCAGATGGCACTGCTACAAAAAGTTGGAGAAGCGGCGAAAAAGGCAGGTTGAAGAAGGCGAAAACGCGAAGACGGACGGAATGCGGCGTTCCCTATCCAGATGTGTGTCCTCGTTCCGCAGACGTCTTTCGCATGCGCCGGAGCAATAACCGAAAAGGCAGGCCAATGATAGAAGGAAGTGACGAGCTTCTTCCCAGCGGAGCGCTGATTCACACCGTGTGAACGGGACGGTGGAAACGACCTGCACCTTCGAGAAGAGGAAGCAACACACACGAAAAAATAAAGAAAGAAAGAACGCGGTCTACCCACGAGAGGCCTCAGTTCTAGTGAGCCACAGGCAGTAAGCCGTCTGCAAAACCGAGGAAAGGGATCGCTGCGCGATATCAGTGCCACTGGAGGCCAGCCTCCAGCTGTGGTTGCATGCAGAACGGGGGTGCAGTGTAGTTTCCCGAGAGCATTATTGCCCGGAACGCGCTAACACTTCCTGTGGACAAGGATTTGGCGAAGGCAAAACATATTTGTGACTTCGTCTGCGTTTTCGGCCAAAGCAGGAATGCGCTGCTTATCCGGAATATCGGTCACCGACGTCCAGCACAAATGTACTCGGGAATGGTGAAAATGCGTCTCGCGTCACCTCGGATCGTTCTCGTTAGCACGCAACTGTACTATTCCGATAACCGGTTGCACCTCGGCTCTAGTGCAACGGAATGGATGCTGGAGACGTGGTGGAAGCATCGAGCTGTTTTAACGGACAAGACAGTCGGTGCGTTACACTGTGTCAGGTCTCATAGGACACACATGGGGCGTTTACTCCTGCAGGTGCACGCTGGGGATCTCCAGGAAGGACCGAGCAGTTTTCGTGCCTTCTAGCCCTGCCTCAACCACACTACTTTTGCTCGTCACCTTGAAGGAAGACTTCGGCATGTGATACATTAGCCTGGTAGCACGGAGCACAGACAGCTTGCAGTGCAGCTAGCGGAGCCAGCAGGTCATCAAGCCGCAAAGGTACAGTACGCATTTAGCGTGCGCGGCGTGATCGAATAAATATGCAGATTGCCCAGAAAAGCTGTTCAATCACATAGTGCTGAGAAATCTTTGCACCAAGCACGAAACGATGCCGCTTGCAGTACGCTCCTGAAGACGCGTTTCGAGAAATCGCAACTGAGCCGGCCGGATCATCTGGGATTCTTCACTAGACAGCTCAAAGACAGGTTGTGGTGCGTTCTCCTGGCTTTCTTGTCGCCATCGATCTAAGCCTGCGACAAATCTGTTGGCTGATCTGCTGGCGGCGATCTGCTGTGTCGCATCCTTCAGCGACTGGTGGAGGGTCACCCGAGAGTGGTGAATCTTTAACTTCCTGTCCTGGGAAAGTGCCGCTGTTCGCTCATAGAAATGATCTCAAGCGAGCACGGAGACCTGGCTGTCGGCAGTTGTGAACGCGAAAACCGCTTGCCCAGGCAACGTTGTGTATATGAAGGAACGCTGCTGCGGAGTTGCAGACACGCGATGGAGCTGATTCTGCGGAAATTCGTGAAACCGTTTACCTATTTAGACAAATTGCCGTCAAACAAACACCGCTTCGGCGTGTATCTGATTGACTCAACGATCCAACTAGGATCGCAGTTCATCGGGACCAAAGTCAGCAACGTCAGTGAAACCGTTTGTTCAGAAGTTAACGTAGTGAAGGAGCACGGACGCGAGGAAGGCAACTCGAGGAAAGGGGTGGCGTCCGGTCCACAAGACGTCGAAGCTTATTCGGAACCGGTTGACGGCCTCGTCGACATGAAGGTTTGCCCTCGAAGCCGGTGAAGGACTCTCCGAAAGCACGGATAGTCTGAATCTTGTCTCGCTAAACGTATGAGACAGAAACAACCGCGTTCCGTATGATTGCTGTAGGGAGTTTCAAAGACTAGCAAAACGAAGTTGGGACGTCAGCCCTGCCACACGCCATAAAGTGCGATTCCTAGGATTCGCAACTCCATCTTGTACGCGAGACGGCACGACTGCACTCTACATGAATGACTATTTGTCACGTCACGCTACCATTAAGTTTCAAGTGTCCTGCCTACATGCGGTTAGTTCCAGAACTCATCTGTTTCTCTCGCCGGTGAGGCTCGTTCCTCGGACGCTGATTGAGAAGCGGCGCGACTGTACGAGGGGTGATGTTTCCGCAGTAGCGTCAACTGAATTCGGCGCATCTTTTTCATGTTCACGAATGCCAATGTCTTCTACTGAAAAGGCGTCCCGCCAAAACAGTTTGTCCGTTGACTCCGACTTCTGCGTCATGAAAAATGACGGAAAACTTAAAAAAAGTCAATAATGAGCCGACAGATGAGGACTGAGGGGCCTCCCGATGGCCAATGCGATCTTTACAGGATCCACAATGAAGTTCCCAGACTTCCCTTCACTAGGAAATGATTCAGTCCACCACAGAATTCGCGTCCTCAGTTCGACATCGCGTTGCCGCCTCAAACGCTCCTCCTTGTGTGCTACGGGTGTATTTTAGGACAAACGCATGCGCTTGGAAGCGTTCTGCTTCCACAGCACGTGAGAGGCCCCGAATGCAGACACACTGCTGCGGTCTTTTCCGCAGAACGCAACCTGTCTTGCTCGAAGGAACTGGAGACCAGCTTAAGCGACTTGAATCCATTTCGTGAACCAAAACGACACTGTGTGGTGCTTCCCAGACCTCCTGGACCGAGCGACCCGGCTCTCTGAGCACATCGACTGGTAACACTATCCAGTCTCTGCCCCGGGAAGCAACGCTCTTTCTGGACTCACTTTTCCCGTCAATTCCCACAACACCCACAGTTCACTTGTCTCTGAGTGTCTCCGTTTTTGCCCTCAACTCCCCTGCCTACTCTCCTGGTCTCGCTCTCGCCATCCCCACAAATCTCTCCTGTGTAGGTCTGCAGACATTCTCCAGTTTAGAATGGCTGGGGCACGCTCTTCGAGTGGTCGCGTCCGCCGCCAGGGTAAACAACCTTCGCCCGCTACACAACAGAAGAACTCCGGCGGTGTCTGAACGCATCCGACGACCGCAAAGCTCGCCTTGCCAAGGAAGCCGAGCCGCTCCCCCTCTTCAGTCTATGGGGCTTCGCACAGTTGCGTGATACAAGAGCCTCTTTCATAACCTTGCTCCCCGGCATTCGCGTACATCGCTTCCTGTTCCCCTCGGAACTCGTGTAAGAAGAAAAACAAGGAACAGAGAGGGATAGAAGGGTCGTTCGCGGGTCTCTCTCAGCCTGTTTCAACCTACACTTTTCGACTGCAGTCGAATTTTACATGTGACACACTGCGCGTTTTCAACCTGGACTCGGGGTTCCAGCACCCGCCTGGGTACCACGTAAGTTTTTGCCCACAGTGACGCGTGTTTTGATCCCCTTTCTTCTTGGTCCGAACTTCTTCTCCCTAAACAGCCTGCGCTCGTGCGCCTACTACTCCTCTCGTTTCTCGGTGGCCTCTTGCGCGAGGGAAACTGCGTCCCATGTTCCACTCGGCAGCGCAATTACCGTTTTTTTCTCTGCGCCTCGTTTGCCCTTTTTCTCCAGCTCAACCGTTCGTTTCTCTCCAACCTTGTTTCTCTTCTTCTCCGAAGACGCAGCGAAGACAGGCAACTCCAGGCCCTCTGCAGTCGGCGAGGGGCTCTGGAAGTCCCCGTCGGGGAGCGCCAGGGCGACACCCGAGTGTCC
>AVCM01000537.1:0-17021 GCA_000447165.1 Hammondia hammondi
TATACGTACAGATGTGTATTTTGTATGTATAGTTAAGGAGAGGATGATATTGAAAATGAATGTCGGTGTATTCTTATTCGCTCTGTGGCGTTTTTGGAGAAGGCCCTGGGGAAACGGAAGCCCTGGCAGATGGGCCGCTGGTTAAGCTTCAGAGACTGCAGTTAGTAGCTCGAGAGTACCGTATACAAACGTTCTCTTTTATCCACACAGTGCGTTGAACACAAGCGAAGCCGAAAAGTGTCCTGAACGTGACGAGTTTTCGGAGGTGACGAAACACACGCGCCACTCCGTAGAAAGACGGGATCCCAGTTTACATGTTGCAGGCTTCGGGAAAGCTGCTTTGTTCCGAAGACGGCCTCATGGTTTCGATGGAAAATTCGAGGGTGCAGAAGTGTCCGGCGCTCGTGGCCTGTGACGTCTGGCATCGTTGACTGGCTGTCTACCCTGACCCCCGCGTGTCTTCCGAAAAGACATTTTTTTCCGCTTCGCCTTCTCGTTCGTGTCGACGGGATCCGTCTACAGGCACTCCCCTGGCGATGCTCGTCTGGAATGAAGACCGGCGGCCACAGGATTACCACGCCCTCGCGACAGTCCCGCGTCCAGGTCACGGGGATTTCACCTACCATGCAAAGTATCACATTCACGCGAAAAGCGGGGGCGGTCGGAGCAGCGCGCGGGAGACTTTGGCGCGCGTCGCCGCTGGAGCAGTCGTTGAGAAGTGGCTAGGCATGCATTACGGTACCAGCTTCACAGCTTGGGTGTGTCAGGTGAGACGAAGACCAGGAGGTTCCGGGAGAGTGGTTGAAAAGACAGAGATAGAGAGGTCTTCCCTGGAGGCAGTACGCGGATGGAAGACAACGTTCAGGCGCTTGCCGATTTGTGGGGCAAGCGTGGGCAAATTTCCATGGCTCGACAGCGGCGACCCTAGGATCGCGTTGGTTTTTACTGCCTGGTCCTCCCACGCCTTAGGTTGGTGACATCTCTGTGCCCCGAACGCTCCGAAGAAAGTGGGAGCGGCAGCCGCCAACTCGCCAAGACGTCGATCGCCTTGGCGTGGTCCGCGTGAGCCCAGATGGAACCACATTTCTCGACGCCAACAGCCGCCTTTACGACGAGCGAGGAGAGGAACTCGTCGACGAGGAAGACAAAGCCAGGCGTCGGCTTCTTTTCGGAGGCGACAACCCGACGCCAGGAGAAACAGTTATTGAGACCAGGTGCCCGTGCCCCTCCACAGCTGTTCGCATGGCTGTGAAAATCAATCAGGTGAGGTGGAGCAGTGCTAAAAGCGATCTGTTCACTGGATCGCGCAACGCTAAGGTCATATGTGGGGGGAAAAGTGGATCTGAGGAAGGTGAGCTGGCCGTGGCCGTGACACGTCTAGTCTATCCTGCAGACCTACAGCTTGGCGAATAACAAAGCAGCGGGGGAAGGCGTCACCCGTAGAAGGGCGTCGAGCCATGCGCCCACCCAGAGGCTCGGAAGACCTCCGCGAACGTTGATGGTGCGTACGGTGCGGTGCCTTTCAGCTGCGAAACGCTCCGTCCGATGGTGCAGACAAGCCATCATCCCAGTTGTTTGAAGCACCCTGCCTTCGATGGTGCCCCTACTTTATCCTTTTAGACCCGATCTTTGGGCGATTCGATTGGCGGATGCATCTCCGGTGCAATCGTGCGGCCACCGGTAGGCCTCGGTAAGCAGTCTCGTTCTGTGTTTCCTCGGCTCCTACGCAGCACCTAACCAGGTTTCTAGGTGATTTGGCGACAGGCCGGACCTATATTCGAGACGTGCACAGTTCGTCCAAATTGCTCTTTCCATTCACCAGCATCTCCTTGCCAGACGCCCCACACACCGCATTGGTTTGCTTGACAAATGAAACTGACAAATACGACGTGCGGTGACTTGTGATAACGTTGCCCTTCTGCCGTCTTCCTGCGAAGTCGTGACTGAGGCGCTGGTGAAGAGCGACTGGGCCGAGGCATGTGCTTCCATGCAAACAGAAAGCAGGCTGAAGAAGCATGTAAAAGAGTGCACCTGGAAGCGCAGTGCTGAATGCATTAACTAACTAAAGGTGCACCCACCCGCGCACCACCCGAGATCAAGCAGCCGACGGCACACCTCTGTAAGGTGCAGGCGACGCTGCATCAAGAATCAGTGCCTCAGAGAACCGTTTCCCGGTGTATGCCCTCACGGCGGCAGAAAGCGTTTCCTTTGCTCTGTTCAGTCCATTCACCACCAGCAGTTGACGCCAACTGCGAGACCGAGGAGGCAGCATGCGGGAATTCCGAGAGTGGAAGGGAAATGTTTTTCAATCATGTTTTCTCTGATTTCTTGCTGGACGTCTGTGCATGTAGGCGAACCGTGTTTCGACAAAGTGGAGGCAGAGCTGGCGAAGGCGATGATGTCGCTCCCTGCCACAAAAGGTTTTGAGGTATGCGTGCAACACTCTCCAGAGAGTTGATAATTGAGCACGACGTATTCAATTTGTGTTCAAGCGCAATATGTACAGCTCAGGTCCCATCGAAGAAATCAACACTGGTCGCGTCTTTTCACGCCACCTGTGACCTGTCGCTTTCACTCTTAGCCTGAGATAGATGCGGAGCGCACTTCGTCGACGCCTCGCCGCTGGTTATATATCGGGCGCCACCCTGAATCGCGTTGCGAATGTTTTCTTTTGCATTCGTGATGTATTCGTCTGTGTAACAGATTGGCCAGGGCTTTGCGAGTGTCACGTTGCGAGGCAGCGAGCACAACGACCTCTTCATTCCCTTCGAGGGAGCGTCGTGTTCATTCTCGGAATCAGCCGCGAGCACGAGCAGGCATGAAGGAGATGGGTGTTCAGCTGCTAGACTCTCACAAGAGCGATCGAGTGGCGGTAGAACAACTTCTCGACATGGGGAGGAGGCGGAAAGGGGGCGGGAGCGCACACAGCGCGAAACCCCTCACGTTACTGGTGTAGACCAGCAAGACGGCAACTGCCAAGATTCAGTTCGATCCGCGTCCAAACCGGATGCGTCCATCACAGGGCTGTCGGGAAATCCTACCTCTGGAGATGCTCCAGTCTGCCGCATTCCACCAGGCGAGGGAGTACGGATCAGGTGTGGAAGCAACAATGCCGGTGGAACGCTCGCAGGCGTCACGTCAGGTGGGTCCCGACCCTTTGCTCGCGCTCCGCTTCCTGTCCAGTTCTGGCGTTCGGCAGCACTCGTTCAAAGTGGTTCGTTTTCTTGTCAGTGGCAGCATGAACTGTAACGATCACGCTTTTGCTGGCTGCTTTCGATAGGTGTAAAAACAACGCTGGTGTCCATTCATTCAGGTGCCCGCGTGAGTCAGAAACTTGCTGGGACCATCGACTCAGATCGAACAAGACCCCCCAGATGCAAGCGAAATGTCTTGAGCCAAGAAGACGGCTGTCTACTTACAGGCTACGGGCATCAATAATGCGATTTTAACAGAGGGGCTTCCAGCATCGCTGCAGGACGTCGCGTCGCGACCTCAGGTTGTTAATTCTGTGCTGAAAGACACGCATTGTGCAACTGCTGCCCGCCCTGTCTTGTTCGTGCGTCCCTGGTGAAGGACCATCGACGTGCTGAACAGCCTGAATGCAGACGTCGTCTAACGGGGTGCGCACCACCCCAAGAGGACGGTGTGACTACGTCGGTGGCGTGGATTGATGTGTGTTCATCAGGAGAGAACATCTTTTTTCGGGTAGCCTTCAAGCCTGTTTCTTCGATCGGCTTGGAACAAGAAACTGCAGACTTTGCTGGCGAAATGAAACAGCTAGCTGTGAAAGGTAAGAGGCATTTGCCTAGTTGCATCTCGACTCAGGCGACCACATTTCCATTCCCTCTTGTCAACATTTGCAAGGTCGAAATCTGTGGTGCACATGGATGCGGCCGAGGGTGGGTCACTCACATTGCTTTTTCTCCACACGCTCGCCCAACAAGAAACTCGTTTGGTGTTCTCGTGAATTCGTTGACAGGCCGCCACGATCCCTGCGTCCTTCCTCGAGCCCCTCCTCTGGTTGAGAGCATGGCTGCCCTCGTAAGCCGACAACATCATCTGGGAAGACGAAAACGATTGCCAGAACGAGGTTGGGCACAACACAGATCCGTGGTGTTCCGTGGTACCTCGAGTCTCTCTGAATCTTGTGCGGGACTGGTGACTGCACCCAAAATGGGTTGGAATCGAACGCTGAATCAGTGAAGTCCGTGGCTGATGTCTCTCAACCGTATGACTGCTTCTCAAACAGCTTATATAGTGCCCGTGAGAACTGTAGCAACAATTTTCCTTCACCATTTGGCCCGCGTCCATGCAAAGACATCTTACAAAGGAGTCTTCAGTCGTGTGCCTCGCCTGCGTGCATTTTCTCGTAAGACTGCCATGAGGACCGAACTGCCATGCACAGAAACGTGCTGACGTCCCCCATAGAACATTCTTGAGAAACTCTGCCGTGTGGCCTCCTTCCTCGAACAGTAGGACAAACCTGTCTTCTTGTCGCTTGTAGACCCTAGCCGTTCATTAACCCTTCTTTGAATTCGTCACCTGCCTCGATGACATGTCCCGTTAGGTGATTGGCGATCTGTGCCTCCGCCAGCGTGCCCGGGAAGGGCCGCACCCCCTTCTTGTCCTTCCTCAACACAGTGGATGCCCATCTTGCTGAGCTCTACCTTATTCGAAAACCTTGTGCATTCGGGGTACACCAGGTTCCTCACAAGGAGAATCGTGAGGCGGTGAGCGGCCAGCGCCACAGATTACTGTCCATGCACAAGAAAGAACAGAGCGAATTTCCGCCACAACCCAGCTACATGAAGTTGCTGGATGTCGTTCCAACGGTGCTCCGCCTTCTTCTCCACGCTCGCGCTGATACGTTGCGAGCTTCAGCAACCTCCTTTTGCATTGTTAATGGCTCCCAACAGAAGCCTTTGTGGAAGGGAATATGGTCTCACGCTTGCGGGAGAGAGTTCGCGGTCTTTTTACGAAATAACGAAGCCAAGCAGCTCAGTTGGATTCAGCCTGCACACTACACACGGGCGAAATTGTGGCGTGATATTTAGTTGTGTGGTTGTCACGGTGATTGTTGTCGTGTTTGAATAACACGTAACCGCTTTTCATGCTAGATCTTATACACGTCGTCACAGCTTCCACGCAACGACCTCTTTGCTCGACAGACTCAATGACATCGGCTGCCTGCCAGTTTTCCCTGTGCATCTGGCGTCGGCAGTCACGTTTTCTTTTCTGGTCATTTTTGCATGTCCGCTGCGTTGCTCCGTACAACAGAACACGTGGCACCAACATTGCTGATGAAGCTACCTCGTGTCACGGGCTGATGGCACAGAAAGTGACTTTGAGCAACGTGGTGACGCAAGGATCCACGCCTACTGTGCCCAGAGCTGTGACAATCCACGTGAGATGCCAGCGTCATTCGCCACCACACCACACTCCTAAAACTCTGTCCATACCTCGGCTGTAGCAGTGGCATCACTGTGTGCACGGTTGCTCGCCCACTGCCTAAGCGGACGGGTAACGAGGCAGCATGTATGTTTCGCATTCTTTCTTGGGGATGGTGGCTTCACCTGAAGTACAATAATGCCTTTTGTTTGTTGCCGGTATCAGGCGTGCTTTTAAGCAACGTTGCTGCCTCTCCCTCAAACAACAAGAAGGCTGTGTAGCGGCTGCGATCTAAACCCTGCTGGGAGAGACAGTGACATCGGAACCGTCTCCACCGAATACTGTGAATGCGTCGTATCACGCGCAGTGGCACAACTAAACCAAAGGGTGGTTCTACATCTAGTGTACTTGACGGGCCCGGGGTTAGCGCAGGGGACACCTGATGTCTAAAGAGTAATTTGCGCAATTAGGCTTGGTGCCTGAACGCTGGTACAGCCAGCTTGCTGCTGTGCTGCCTCGGCGTCGCGTTCTTACTCCTCTGTATGCCAACAGAACGGGAAGTTGATGGGAGTATCGCCTCAGCTTCGACGGACAGCATACGATCTTTGAAAGGCTCACGGAAGAGAGCGAAGGCCACACGCTGAAGTCTTTGCAGAAAACAGTTACCAAAGAATTGTCGGTCAAACCCCCCAAAATTGCAGGCGTGCAAAAACGAAGTAACAACGCATCCAACTCGGTTCTACCAGAGATGCCACACTTTTCGCTGTTCACGTAACCTGATGAGTTTGTGTCGTAAAGCATGTTTGTTCCCCCTAGCAGTAGAGAAACACTTCTCTTCTCTCGCAGATGAAGAGACGCCCCCTGCAACAGCTCGTCCCGTCCGTTACGAAATAAAGTCTGCCAGTCGGCTGTCACCCGAGGTAGGTCAGCTGTTTGACAGCATTTCAGGTCCCTCCTGAAATGCTGCAGCTGACGCTTAGGACCCTGCACCCTTGAGTGATGCTACAAACTAACATTTTCTTGGAATACCCATGCCTAGGTGACATGTGTGTGATTCACGATAATCGTTCGTAAGTCCGGACCCCCCAAGCCGCCACTCCTGGATCAACCAAACAACTGGTTATCTTTCAGCCTCTGAAGAACATATTTTCCTCGACCATCTGCCCTGGCCTCTGCCGCCTCCACACCTTCCGTTTGGGCGGTCAGCAGCATCTCTCGGAGTGACGGATCCTGAACACGGAGGACAAGTGTGAAGCCAGCAAACAACAGCCAACAATGCCAGTCTTTTTCCTTGAAGACGAGCACTCGGGGTATTGCACAGAACGGCCTCAGTCGACACTGACTTTCCATGAACCACGTTTGCACATCTTTTCGGTGACCCTCGGTTTTTGAAGCAATTCACTCCTAGTTGAAACCACCTCAATTTAAAATGTGGTCCTCGATTCTGACTAAAGCCATCCAAAGGCAGTTCTCAGAGTTTGACGAGGAGAGCAACTGAAATGGCACCACTGTGCTCACGCGAGCATCTTCACTGGTTAAAGAAGTGGCAGGAAGCCTTGCTGCACGATTCATGCGTGGGCGAAAACACGACGGAGCGTGACCAGAGGTGGTATAAAACAACCGAAGTGCAGGCGGGTGTTATGACCTGATGCGCGCCAACACGAGGATGGATTTTCTACATCAGCCACAGCGCACACGCGCCTCTACGAGAAAGCTGTTCCAGATCTTCGTGGTTAACAGAAACCCCTGCTCAGGTTTGCTACACAGTCTCTACCTCTGAACTACAACCTGCTGTCGGTAGCTATTACTGCTGGCCCCGCTTCCAGTAACCCTGGTGTGTCGTGTCTCACATTTCTTCCATGCCTACCCGGAAGGACTTCTTAAGGAACATGGCAAGCGAGGGGTCACCCCTAGCTTGCGCCTTATTGAGCAGCTGTAGCAGCCTGGTGTCTGTCTCTTCAGAAGACACATCGTCGTCCTGTGTTTTATCAACGGACCCCGGTTGGCGGGTTGCTTCCGCACTTTCTGCAGTCTTGAAATCCAGTTTCTTCACTCTCGCTTTCGCGCTGCCTGAATGCGACAGCAGAAGGAAACATCGGGGAGACAAAGTTGTGGGCTTCATATGGTCTCGACGTGCACTGAGAGAGCTCAGTTCTCCCATTGATAGCTATCATGACTTTTTGAGCGCGTGCGGAACTCTGGTCACGAATGACGGTCTGAAGGTTCGTAGTGTGGGTGTAATCCGCCTGCTGATTCAATGTGCATCTTGATCTCTTGTGGCCCTCTTGATCGCCTATGGTCCGTCAAGTGCTATTTCGACCCTCGTCGCACGGCCCTTCATCTCCACCTTCTTGATATCTCCCCTAGCATACCTTCGTCATCTTCACCTTCACGAAGGCCGCCACTCATCAGGCCACCTCCCAGTAAGCTAGAGAATAAGTCTCCACCGAATAGGTGATCCAAAAGACTGCCACCTCGCGCCCCTCGTCTCGGCGAAACCCCATCTTCTCCGTCTTCACTGGACTCATCGTCCTCTTCCTCTGGCCGTCCTCCGAAGAAAGAACCTCCAAAGACGTCGGCGAACAAACGGTCGAAGGGACTGCCCGTTCCCCCACCTAATGAACCACCTCGCGCCATGAAAACGCCTGGAGAAATCTGAACGATTCCGGAAGAACTACCGTCGTCTGCGTCACCGTCTGCATCGTCGTCGTCAGCGCTGGAAAGGCGAGCTACGAGGCGACCCCGTGAGCGGCGTGATCGTCTACCTCGTCCCCCGTCTGTTACCTCCGCCTAGGAAAAGCGCAAGCATGGAAACCTCTAGAGGTGCGTTTCGCATAGTCTCTTGCTACAAACCAGAGCAGTGTCACTTGTTATTCGCTCGCCCGCCATCTTGCCGCTTGTCTTCACGTTGTTCAATATTCAACACAGTCGATAACTCACACCTCGACGACGAATTGCGCCCGCTGCTCTTTTCCCCGCGTGAACCGCAAGTTTTTGATCCCCGCCCCACACCAGCCACATGCACTAAGGTGTGTGCTCTGTACTGCGCACGAACATCAGAAGTGGTTGCATTTTGAGGCGTCACAATAGAGCGCTACTTGTGAGTCGACAGGAACCGCATTTTCCAATCTAGAGTGACACGGCCATTGATCAACAAGTATCAGTGCAAACCACCGCCCTCTCTCAACAGTGGTGCGAAGCGCTTGAATTCGCTCAGGTACTGATACGTGGCAGAATCCGCATTCGTTCTCCATCACGGTTTATCGTTGCCTCCAGCAGAGCGCACAATCACGTACATGCCGGCACCTCAAGGAAACGGCACTACGTGAAATCCCCTCTCAGTTCGACTCGTAACGTAGAGTCAGCTCGCGCGAAACGCAAATAAAATGGTGACGCCAACTTCAACTGGAGCTGCGTTTCAGCCTAACCACGGCGGGAGGCCGGAGACAAGGTTTCTTACCCTCACAGCTTTCCCCGTTCCTGCCTCCCTTGCGGCCTTTGAGGCGCCTCTGGAGCCCTTAGAACTGTTGAAGACACGCGCGAACGCGAGGCGATTGCACAGGTCTTGGGGTGTCTGGCAGTCACGATCGTCCACTCCCCTATGACGCAGTTCTCTCCGATACGCGTTTAGAAAGAACTCCTGAAATTTAGGCACATTCAAGAAGCATGCACGATACCGGATGTTTACTGAGGAGACGACACCGCAGGACGAGTCACTCGGACGGCGGCTGAGGAACGGACAGCGTTACAAGGGCTATGTCGTTTGCCTTGTGGTAACAGCTATCCTCTGACACGAGTGATCTTTGTGTAACTGTTCACCTCGTGGGCAAATGGCAACATTGAAAGCCGTCAGATTCGTCAACCGCCACACGCAGTCGTCGCTAGATCGGATGGAAACGCACCCCAGCTTCGGGCATACTGTACCTCTCTGTGTCGAGAAGAAATCTAGACTATCAGCAAACGATTTTATCCCGTCCACAGTGCCAGACTGAATACTAGAAGAAGGGTCCCAGATGACTGGCGTGTCGCTGTAATATCGCGTCGCCTCGCTACCGACCCACGGAGAAGGCGGAACATGGTCGGAAAAGAGTTCCCACCTTTTTCTCTTCGTTCACGCCATCGAGATTGGCTTGCAGCCGCCGCGCCTCATCTGCGTAAGCCGCAACGCTTCGCTTTCCTTCGTTTGAAGATCTGCATACCGCCGCACCAATATAACATAAGGAAACGACAGTTCTTCATTGACCGATTCCTTCACAGAAACGCCGACGATTTACCACTTTCTTCATTCGCAAGCGGCGGCATGGACTCAGCGCCAGTTAAATCTCCAGAAAGCAGAAGACGACACAAACCAAGACTGTCTCCTCTTCCACACCACACTGACGCTTTGACTCTGTCGTTTCTCTCGCCTTGGCCGACACCCCGAGTCTTCCGTCGATCTCGGATCCACGAAACACAAGACTGAATGCGGCACGAAGCCTGTCTTTTGTCTCATCGCACTCGTGGGAGACTCTGTCCGACAGCCTTTACGTACTTGCTTTCTTCATCCTTGCTACTGCCTTTCGTCTGCTGCAAGCTCTGGTCCACCACAGACTCTTTGCCACTTTCTTCCTCTTCAGGCTGGAACAAGTGGGATGGCAGAGGAAGGCCGGCACGGACCGCAGCAGCTGCTTTAATGAGGTCGTCAAGTCCTCGAGGCGTTATTTGTCTCCCGCCTGCTGCCTTTGTTACTTCGACAGTCAGGGCGGGGATCTTCAAAGCGCCAGACTGTAGAGCCGCGGTTAGCTCTTCCACCCACTCCTCTTCTGAAAACACACTCAATGGCCACATGTTACGCAAAACAAGAAAGTGTTCGCGAGTGGTATCTCTTACGAGACAGGTTCAGAGTCACGAAGCGTCAACGCGTAGTCAGTCTTCTCCACTAAGGCCTCTGGCTCAGGCTTGAATCAGCTGTCGAGCCTTGCAAGTCCATGTTCACCGCCAGCGCGTCGACGTCCGAAATTCGAAATTCCGGTAGGTTCGGATACAAGACGTATCTCAGAGTGTTACTGAGGAAAAGGATAGGGAACAACCTGCCTGAACTTTCTCCAGTCCAAGTCTCCACCATTGTGGAGAGAACACAGCTGTTCCCTGCAGTCATACAACCAGTCAAGCGACGCCATACAGCAGTTGGCCTAGAGCTCTTACGTGTGCGAGACGGTGCCTCGTCGCTGTCGTTGGAGTGGCGCCTCTGCGACGACCCCTGTAGGCCCGACGACGACGCGGTCGACGATTCACCACTCCTTGACATCCCATTCCAAAATCCCCCCTGTATTCCTTGAGCGCCTCCTCTCCCAGCAGACAGAGAAGAAGCGGCGACGTCAACGGTGAAGCCGCGTGTCGGCATTTCTCTGAGAGGAGACACTTTCGGTGCGAGGGTAAAACAGGGAGGTCTTCCAATGTTGAGGGGAGTGAGGAAACACGAGAATGAGGGGACAGCTGTTGGGGAGGCCGTCGCGGACAGCGCAGCTCCGAATAGTCTCCGAGAGAGGAGAGAGGACGAATGATCTGGCGCTTGCCTGCCGGAGACATATCTAGGACTGACGCTGAAGGGCGATGAATGAATCAGCGACGGTAGATCCGTCGGTAAAGAAGGCGGATCGAAATCAGGTGAGAAACTCTGGGGAAGTGCACGTCGGCGACAGCGTTTTTCGTGCGGCAAACATGGATACAACGAAACGCTTGATGTAGAGAAGAAAGCATGCTGCAAACCGCTCCCACGAGAGTCACACGTTACGGCGTATGCACCATCTTTGGACCAGAAAGCCAGGAAAGAAACGACAAAGATGAACGATGCAAGACGAAGAAATGGACGGACCCAACAGAAGAGACGCAAAACTGTCTTTCTTTGTTTCTTCTCAGCATCAGCAACCCCCTCTCTACTCACAGCACCACTTCTACGCAACACCACTTCCTCGGAGACAGTCGTTCGGCTGCGTGACTCTTGTTGCCCACAACCCGTCTCCTCACCCTTGCAACGTTGCTCGCATTTCTCTGAAACCACCCGTAGCGGCCTGATAACGGGAGTCGAGGAACGACAGGCACTTTTCCCAGCGGAAGGCCCACATAACGATGTATCCCTCGAAATGGCATTCGTGGATCCTGTAGTGCTAGGACGGGGCTCCGATTTCAGTGGTGAAACCGATTCAGACGTCTTTTCGGCAGCCCGAAACAACGCAACAGAGCCTATCTTGTGTCGCCTAGGAGTGACCATATTGCTTCCAAGCCCACTGCGTGCTGTCTCTGAGGCAATTCCTGCAAGTGGAAATTCAGCCCACAGGGAGCTTCTGTCAGAAGCCTTGCGAGTTTCGCCAAGCGCGGAAACGCTTTCCGCCCGACCAAATAGTGGGGACGCACCCCCCAAAGCACCGTCACGAACGCCGTGCGTTCGTGATTTTTCACAGTCTGAGACGAGCTTGTCACGCCGTAGACACCAATGCTTTATTCGAGATGAACACAAAGGGAACACGGTATCCACCATGAAGCGAGAGCCAAATTCACCGGTCTCCAGTCTTGGGTCAGTGACTTCTGCTATCAGCCCTGTGTAGGCCTTTTCGCCTCTTCGGGCTAAGGTATCGTGGTAGCGCAAAGAAAACGCACCCGACTTGGTTCTGTCGTCCATTCTCTGTGGTCCCCCTAGAGCCGTTTGTGAATGCTCCTTTCCACAGTCGGTACGTGCCTTCAGAGAATCTTCAGTCTTGCCGAATTCCCGGTCATGTGCGGGCACCAGAGGAGAGTTAGGAGACCCCATCTTCACTCCGCGTGTGCTCAGAAAGCCGCTGTAAAAACGGGCAGCAATCCTTGAGAGAAGCTCCGATGACGGAACTCGTCGCGCTTTTGATATTGCTATTTCCGGTAAACGCGATGTTGTGCCTGCCCACGTTTCCTCCTCCTAAAATGGCACCCAAACATCTTCCGCCGTGGAGCGAGACCTTTCAGTCATGAGCCTTCCCAGTCCAACTTCCGTATTGTTCTGGTAGTAGAACCGGAGATACCCTGGAGGACAGATTTGCTGCGCAGAGACGCCTGCGTGTTCATCCACACGAGGAAAAGCAATGACTCAGAAGCCGCTGTCGTCTCCTTCCGTGCTCCTGACAAAACTCTTCCGAAAAGATACACTTGCTTCAAAAAATTCGTCTCCACCATGTGCTGTGCTTAGTACCCGACACAGGTCATTTATTTATTTATCCAAGAAATCGGTAGGAGATCAGAAAGAGTGAGACGGGGGTGAAATCCGGCACAAGACAGCGTTTCCCGTAGAGAGCCCCGGGTGGCACAAGGAGAAGCGTGCCTTCCGAGACTCTCCGGTCTTTAAAAAGAAACTTTCTGTGTGGCCCCGATATGATGTCACCTGGAGGATTCTTTCACTAAAGGTCTTCGATTTGTGAAGCAGGGAACCAATGTCGCAGAGTTGGCCACCGACGCGTGCGACCTTGGAGACACCGTCCTCGCGAAAGTAGTGAACAGCAAAGCGCTTCCACGCCGCCGCCCGCGGTGTCCCTAGTGGACGAATCTCACCACACACAAACGGGTGCACTGAAAAATCACGTTGCACTACAGATGAACTCGCTGCAAAAACGCGAGTGTATTTCCTCTCACGTCCATAATCAAAGAGACGGTTTTTGTGGGTACGAAGAAAATGGAACAGTGCTTGTCTAGAAGTCATCGCACTGAAAAAACGTACGGCGCATGCTCCGGAGACGCGGCTCTTGCGGCCCCGTTACACCTCGCAGCACACCGAACCGTCGCCATGGCGCTTCGTCTCATGGCAAGTTCATGACTGCCGGCATTTGTTGGAGAAACTGGCATATTTGCCTGTGATACTTGATTAGATGCTCTTGCAGGACCTCCGTCCCACAACTCTGCAATTTGGTGTAAGGAAGAGGCCGAAGCTGGTTTGCTGGTCAGGACATGCTACCGTTCATTCCTTTCGATAGTGTGGGGACGACATTTCGGAGGGATCAAAATGGTCACTGTTACTTCTTCTTCGCTCTGTGGACCGCGGGTAGCAGGCCGGGAACTGGGACGCTATGACGTACTTCTAAAGTTCATCAGCGGGACACAACTGACGAACAGAGTTCATTGACTTCATTCCCCATCGTCCGCTGACTTGGGCTACGGGTTGCTCTCACGGAAGCCTTAGACCAACGTCAATCGGGTGTCAGCCCCCTGGAGGGACTCACTACCCACAACACTCTCTCCCCAAGAAGAACAACTGAGCACAACATCACGCTCTAGACCACCATCGAAGTTTGTACGTATGTCCGCGTGAGCACAACAGTAGGCAGTTTCATATCCTCGAATGCACGTAGGGTTCGATTGTGAGTCTCGATCGGCGATGAGGTGCTGACCCACAGACCAACGGTTGAACAGATCATTTTAGTTTGCCCACGCGTCCTCACATCAAACATCAACCGGCGGTCCAACTAAAGCAGCTTCTGTGCCCGATGCTGCCGGACGATGGAGACATCCGAGTACGCGCAAGTTAGTTTACCAATAGCAGCCTGTCGCGCGAATCGGGCACGAATCGCTCGCCGTTTAAAACGCCAGCCCATGCGTGCCAGACGAAACAGTGAGTGCTCCTGGTGCTGTTTCCCCATGGAACATCGAGATCAGCATTACATCATTTCGCGTTCACTTTGCGCTGCTAAAACAGAGCCTCAACACAACGCCAACGAATGCATACAGTTGACAACCTAAGAATAACAGCTTACATCAGTGGGTCAGACAGGGAGAGAATTGTCATCGTGGACTGCGCCGCAGCAACCAGTGAACGGCTCCGCATTTGGCTTGCTCCCAGCAACGGGGGGCTGGAAGCACGGGATTCCACACTTGGATTCTGCCGTATCATGCGCAAGACGACTCGTTCATCCATGTGGTTTTTCTCGGGAACCAAAATCTAACTCACTCGATGTATTAGTGACTCGTCAGGAAGGCCGTCGGGTTGTTGATAGTTCTCATCGGTATTCTCAAAGCTGATTTTATCGCCGTCGCGTTGAAACAGTGCCATCGCAAAATATTAAACCCTCTTCGTGGAAGTGATCCTGTTCGGACGTTACCAAACACGTGTGCACCTGGCGCTTCTCCGACCCAGTGAGCACTTATAGACAGCCCGTAGCCCCGCACCGAATGCAGGCCCGACGAGCGCGGGTCAAAGCTGCAGCGCAGCAAAAAGTATGCATTTCGCTGTTTCCAAGTTGAACATACGATACACAATTAATTGTGTGTCCGGTGCTGTTGTATTTTGTTTCTATGCCAAAGCGTCTCCATCACCCGTAAGCGAATGCTGGCGCAAACTACAATTCGTTGCCTCCACGTTTGATGACATTCTTTGGTATCACTCCAGTCAAAATAAATCAAAATTGGTGTCTCAAACACGACTGTCAAGCGAGCAGCCCCTGGGACTCTCGTGTCTCCCTAAGCGGAATCCAGGATTCTGTCGGAAATAACGTGTTGGGCATCCACTTTCTTCCTCCATAACGCCGCAGAGCTGATGCAACAAGCTTTGCTGAGGAGACACCCCAACGGCGATGTTTTAACACATTTTGTCCCATAAATCGAAGTAACAACTGCCCAGACAGAGAATTGATTTTGCAACGGTTGCAGTGTTGATCGTTGAGTGAGAGCTCCAATACCATCGGATGCAGAAAGATACCACGACACTTCTTCCCGTATGCCGTCGGACGAGAGAAGACTGAGTCTTGTGGTGCTTTGAAACAAAGCACGCGAACCACACCCATAAAATACACCGTAAGCGCGGAATACACAAATCCAAATACTGAGTGTTGCTGTCGCATACGCCTCCGCACTATTACCAATTGTATGCAAAGAAGGCACTCTATTTCGAAAAGGGAAAAAATACTTTACCATACGTCCTATCACTTGCTGCGAACTCACCACTGCTGAACGTCTATGTCTGTTTCCTCCTCTCCACTTAGGAATAGACTCCGTCGAGGCAGTTACACCAGAAATGCTATGTAGGCCGCGTACACGCCTTCGTGGAATTCCGCTTGCCACCACATAAATCCGATACCATCTAGTACGGCACTTCAGTCATTATCGAGGTTTACAAGATTCAGAAAGCCTCTTTTCGAGCTGCAGGCGGACATAAGGCTTGCCTACATCGTATCGCCCACATCACTGGGGGTCTGAAAAAAACGACACTATTCCAGGAACCCCCACTTCCGCTATTCGTTCTCCCGCTCCCAGAAAAGAGTCACACGATTACGGCTCGGCCGAAGGCAGTATCTGCCAGTGCCTTTCCGGAATCTGCCTCTCTACCTTACAGGGAAAAAAATGTGACCATGGCGTCTGACGTCGGAGCGGCTGTCACGCTCTTTCAAAAAGAAGCCACTCCCCAGAACAGCAGTATTCTATCCGCCTTGACACGCCGAAAGTTCAACATACATTCTCACCAGCTTTCTTTACACTGCAGCGTTGTGCATTACCAGACAAGTCATTGTCTGTGACTCCTGCCAGCATAGACTCTACAGCGAGGAGACACTTGCATCGAGGCGCACGCCCCACGGTCTCACTTCTTGCGCGAGACCAAAACAAACTGAGGTATCACGGCATCGCCTCCTCGCAACAATCGCCATGCTTACAAATTCCCTCTACACCGTCTATACTCGTTTAAGATGAACTGGTTGCGGACCTTTTGTATGATGTTCCGTTGCGCTAAGAAGGTAACTCCCGTATGGCTTCTTGTATGTCCCTCTGAAGCGACATTGCATCAGAAAGAGCTACTGCTTGCATTACCGATGCTTCCTGGCTTATTGTGGGGCTGTTTTCTTCTGTTTGACTTTGCATTTCGATGCCGGTTTCTCTGCTGGATATCATCTTGTTGCCAAGTCTCCGGCCACGGCGAACTTGTCCCGTCCCGCATGCGTCCTTCTCGGTTCCCCGGCTGCTACAAGTGCGAAGCTCCTTCAGCCATGACGGGGCATACCCATCTGGGGCCAAATTGTCAAGAGCACACCCTCGGCCTTCTGGAATCACGATGAAAGTGAAAAAAAAGGCAACAACACTCAAGGCGGTGTACACGGCCAGCGTAGCTGCAAATCGAAGGAGCACCACAGCAAGTCTCGGAAACGAGAGAAGATTAAATTTGTTCTTCGCAGAAGACACAACACCACATCGTCGGTATTTCCAGGAGACACTCTCAACATTTAATGAAACGCAGGACAGATGAAAATATTCCTACTTCGAAGAAGGACGAGGACACCCATTCCTGAAAACGAACTCGCGTGGGTCACTTTTGTGTCTTGTGAACTTCGATTTTTCGTTAACTGCGGGAACATCTGGCTATATTTGCATTTTGATGTCTGCAGCTGCATGTCACTATTGGTCCTCAAAACTGTGACTGCTTTTGTGTGTTTTGGGCTTCGGGATACGCTGCTTCGTAAACTGCAGCTCGAGCAATTATACCCGGCAGTTACACAGTTGCGCTGCCTCAGCAAAATGGTGGGGCTCACATGCTGGCGCAACCTTCGAGAGGGCGCCGTCCATCAGGAAAGTGGTGCAGGCATCTAAAAGAAAATACAAGAACAACGTGAAACCGAGAGCCAACCCTCTCACGCACGTTGGAAGCATCTGCA
>AVCM01000546.1:0-12201 GCA_000447165.1 Hammondia hammondi
CTTCCAGCGCTGCCCCAAATGAGCAGCAAGAAGCCGCAGCAACGCCTTCACCGTTCAAGAAAGCAGGCAAAGTGCACAAGTCAAAGGCAGCAAAGGACGGAGGGAAAGACAAGGTAGAACCGCCGCGAAGTCCAGAAGGTGAAACAGGAGGAGCGACAAAGAATGCTGCAAAACTGGAGCACTACCACGCCGTGATCGAGGAAGTTGAAATCAATGAAAAGTCCTACAAGGTCGTTCAAGCCTGCCGGACGGGTACGACGAGATGGAAAAACTGCAAAAAGTGACCAGATGAAAAACCTGCAGAGACAAGAAGACACTTGAGTCTTATAGAGCTCTCCTGGGGCAGGCACCCGACGAGGGACACCGAAAAACGGAGACTCGACAGCAGACTGGAGGCAGAAACCAACATGAAAAGCAGACAGGACGAAATATGGAATAAAGAAGGCATATGAAAAGAAGACAGGAAGAAAGGTGCATCAGTGAGGCGAAGCAATGTAAAGAGAGAGACTGAAGGTCTGCTTCTGTCCGAGTAGACTTCCAAGATGTCATTCAGGAGTTTCACATCGGAGAACATCCCCAGAAACCGGTTCCACACAGTCTCTCGGGGTGCGCCACGTTTGCGTACGCAAGGTTTTTCGACTTGCCTAGCTGAGAAAAGCGCAAATGGTTCTTCGTTCTTGCAAAACCAGCATTTGCATGCAAGTTGTATAAGCACCTAATTCGCGGTGGTCGTCTCTATGGACCCCTCAAATTATGTGAAGTAAATGCCCGCACCAGAGCTGTCTAGGGCGTCGCCCAGATCCACAGAGCGATTTGATGTCTCTGCTGCGCATGCAAATTTCTTCTTTGTTTGGATGCTTTTTGGTGAGACGCCGTGTGTGTCTGTCTGTCTGCAGAGTTCAGCTTCTCCGCGCAGAACAAAGGTTTCGAGGTACGCTGCAATTTGCGTTGCGGAAATCTAGAGCTTCAAAGGAGACTCGAGGGATTCGAGGGACACAGAGGACGCCACGGTTTCGTCGCTGGTTCTCCCTTTCGCGCTGCCTTGCCGAAGTTGCACATTTTCGGCGTGGAGACCTGTTGAAAGTCTCCCACATGGCAACGGTGTACAGTGCTGCCGCTGGAGAGTTGCTTTCTCTTTTCTTCCCTCTCCGTACTCTCGGTCAATCCAGACTTAGGAAGCCACTCAGGAGAAAACACCGTTTCGAATCTGCCTTGCGTGCGAGATTCGTTCTGCTTCTGCACAGGGCGTTGTCAGCCTTCGCGACACCAATGGGAAGTTTTTTCTCCTCGGTAAGGCCTCGATCTGGTTCACCGTCTGTCTATCTCTCTATTCATATCGACGAAGACACAAGCAGACACCTGTCGGCGCCGGTCTACGGTGTATGCACAGCCGCGTTGTCATGGCCTCAGGATGAGAGAACGTTTTCACTGCGGGGTATGTTGTGGGTCTCGACAGCGTGCGCGAGGTTCCCAGCGACGTGCAGTGCCTGGTGCATTTACACAAAATTAAATTGTAACTGGCTTCTCTGCAGCCTGTCTCCTCTGACGCAGGTCTTTGCGAAGGCAACTACTGCAGGGGAGGCGCCAAGGGCAGACAGCGAGGTGAGAAAGCACGCACACGCAACCGTGGCTTCGATTTGTCTGTTTTCTCCGATTCTCCGTCGACTTCTCGCGATGCTGATGAGGGTGAAAGGTCTCACGTGGAGGCCACCTGGAGCTTCGGGCGCGCGGGTGTCACTCACATCGAATCAATGTAAACGGTGGAGGGGCAGCTGCAGTCACTGGACGCCGAAGGTCGTTGCAGCTAATAACGCAAAACTGCAAGATGAATTCAGATTTAAGCGTGCTGGCAAGATACCAGGTGTGTAGAGGCTCATAGATAAACCGACTGCTCTTCAGCAAAATATCAGAAGAGGACGTGGATCCGGCAAAAAAACCTTTGAAGAGCTGAACGAGGGAAAGATGTACAACGGGAGGACGAGGCCGAGCTGTAGATGGGAGGGAAGGAAAAACGCAAGAAGTTTTTCAACAGTTCGAGGGAGGCAGACGTCGCGGAGCTTGTTGAAATGCAGAGAACGAACCAGCGATATCTAGCGCTGTTTTGCGAATTTTCTTCTCTCTCTTCTCGACTTGGTCAGGCAATGGGCGTCTTGTGCTGATGGAGAAAGTCGAAGCGACCGGCACGGGCGAGCACTGCATGTGGACGACGGTTAGAGTAAGTTTTTCGCTTTTATCTCGCGCACTCGTTTCTCTCACCAAGCTCCTTTTCTCTCGGAGGGTTTGTGTTCAACTCTGGCTCCTCTGTTTCTGGCTCACTACGGTGTGTGGCCCACGATAAGAAAAAGGATGCGTGACGTCCGTCTGGCCATCTAATGTAGCATTCTCGGTTAGAGATGTTCGCCGATGGCCTCCGAGTTACACCACCAGCATGAGATCATAAACGTCATGGTATTCTGATAAGCTTGCGTGTGAACTTCCGCGTGAAGTAGTGCACTCCAGAGCTCGTCTAAATCTCTGACATACCTGTTTTCCTTCCTGTGTGTGTCGGGATTGTCTCTAAGACCATGGATGCACGGTGTCAGGAATCGATAAACTGTACATCTTTGTATTCTTGTCTGTTCTAATTCACCTGAGTTGGGGATGGAGTAACTGGAGTCATCCAGTTCTATCCAGGCCAAAGGAACTGTTTTCTCTGTTCTGCGACCTGTCCTCGTCTCAGATCCAGATTAAGAATCCTTTGTTTACACTTGATACCATGGCATTGAGAAGCACACGTCTTCTTCGGCGATCCTGTGTTTTCGTAGTGCGTGGTTTACATCTGCTGCCATTGCGGGAGCATCCCGTTATACAGTCGACGGTCTCATCCGTTCAAAGTGACATTCCTTCCCCCCTGTGTTCTGTGGCCGTGGTATCAAGCGTGTCCTCGAGCGCCAAGGCTAAATTTCTCTTTTTTGGACTCTCGGACTTGTGAGCAATCCAGATATAGGGCGTTGCATGCGACTGCATGCGATACGTCGTAGCTGTCTCGAAAGGGGAAGGGTGTAGGGTTTACGGAGGGACTGGCAAATGACCAAGCAGAGACGGGCCGAAGCGAGACCCCCTGTTCCGCAGAATGTCATGGGATTCCGAGGCTTCTGTCGACCGCCTCTCTCTGGGCAGTGTATCCTTCGAGGTCGATTTCTGGTTTCGATTGCGAAGGGCTTTGTTTCCCGAATGCAAATTTCTTGGAGATAAACCTCGGCCAGGCCTCGAAGTGGGGGTTCTTATTTCACTGTAAAACTCCAGTTGTACAGTCCTCCAGTGAGGCAACTCGAAATGCATGCAGAGAGGCGGAGTTCTCAGGGCAGCGCCCGCGGGGTGCCTCTGAGGCGCCTCAGGGTGCTACGCTCTTGTCGCAGCTCCGCGTTGCGTGTGTCTTCTCTTGTGTCTGGAAAAGGGTTCCCTAGAAGTCGGAATTCACGTATGAATGTGTCCGCTTCGGTGTAAATTTGCCCGTTATCTCCTACTGTGGTGGGAAGAACGTCAATACAAAATGTGTAGCGAGGCATCCTTATCCCGAAGGCGCAGGCTTGGGTTGCCGACTTCCTTGCAGGTTCTCCACCTGCCGCGAGAAGTCGCCTTCACGGACTACTCGTCCATCGCCGTTCGGGGAAGCCACGTGGCCATCACCTCTCAAGAAGACTCGGTCGTGTGGCTAGGGAAATTCAACATGCCCGAAGACAAGCCAAATCACTCGGACGGGGGCACGGGGGTTGAAGCCACCGTCGACGCGCCCAAGATGCTCCTGACAGATCCAGCAGCTCTCGAAGTCGTTCCAGGTAATCCTGTTCGCGTCCAAACCTTCGCGCGTCCTCGGTTTATCCAGTTGTGCCTCTTCACCTTACAAGCCGATTTCGAGGTCTATTCTTTCCTCGACGCTTCCGAGACTAACAGGGATGACACTTTTGCCGGGCCTTCCAAGTAGAGTTCCGGGTCTTCCGTTTCTCCTTCTGCATGCTTGTGTTGATGGAGGAGGCGAGGATGGGGAAGTTTTTACGATGTGAGAAGGCTCTGCAGTGTTCGTCCAGTTCAGGCTGTTACGAGACACGTGGGGAACAGTGAGTGTGGGTTTTTTTTTTCTACGGGTGCATGCACCAGGAAAATTGAGCGCATAACGCGGGGGACCTTATCCGTGACGAGGGAGAGTAGAAACGTGGCTGAGAAAAAGGGGGAGGTTCCTCCACAGCGTTCGTCCAGATTGCCGCGAGGGTTGGCAGCCGAGTTCTGTAATAGGAATGCGAAGACGTACGTGAAAGGGGTTTCGTACCTTCGTCCTCTCTCTCTCTGCAAGAGGATGTGCATGCACAGCCTCACAGGAGTGTGCAGTTCAAGGTACTCTTGACGCGCGGGACTGTCCAGTGGGTTCGCCTGCGGTGGAGAGTCCAGAAAACGAGAGACGAAGACTTGTTAACTCTGAGGAAATTTGTGAGTCAACGTTGCCCGTATAGGGAGGTAGAGAAAAGATGGGGGACACAAAGCTTCTCTCCACCCTTTGTCTTCTCAGGCGGCCAAGTGCTGAACTTCCCTCGAGATGAACAGTGCAACATCATCTACTGCAACATCGAAGGCATTGCGTTCGCCGGCAGACTGCTTGTCACAGGTGGGTCGTGAGAACAGCCAGCAGTCGTAAAACCTGAACCCTCGAATGAGGTGCCCTTTCGGTGCCTTCGGGGCCTCGAGTCAGCGACAGTGACTTGCGTGTGCACATCAAAACCGAGCTCGGGAAACGAAACTCAGTCCGAAGCGAAACCCGGTTTCCGCGTTCTGACATCGTCGTGGCATCTATAGATCGTGTACACAGATAAAGATAAAGATATGCGTAGCAGAAGATGCAGATCGATACAGAAAATTAGCTGAACATAGATAACAATATAGACGTGGATTGCTAAAATAGCTAAATATAGACAGACCGAGCTAAATACAGATAGATCTAGATAGGAACATACATGCATGCATGCACTCGTGCATATCATTTCAGGCCGTCTTTGTTGGAAATAAGATGAAAATAACCCTTGTGTGTGTTGATCTTGTCATGTATGTGCTTATTTATAAGGTGTGAGTGACAATTGCTGCTTTTGCTTCTGGTTGTTTTTCAGTTGCGGACAAGGTGAAAGCCTGGCAAGACCCTCGGTGCATGGCGACGGACCAGCGGGTGCATGCGTTTGTGTTGCCTCCGAACTTCAAATATTGATTTAACTGTTTTGATTTCTAGACGCGACGCAGTTCTTGCACTTCTTCAGTGTTTGCCGTAAACGCGAACGGAGCCGTCTGTTTACTGAACGAACGAGAGGGCTTTTTAGAGAGCAATATGGCAAGCAATGCTTATAGTTATCCTGGCAGACTCCTTCGGGTTTCTGAGGTTGAGAGGTGGGTGTCGCACCCCATAGGCTTTCTGTTGTGTTTTATTTACTAATGCAGTTAGACGGGCAGAACGCGGCCTGGCAGCTAGTCTTCTGTCTCAGCGAACGATTTAGAAAGCAGACAAACTCCGGGGCGTGATTTATTTGTGCTAAAGGACATGCTCTTCGCTTGAGCTATTGCGATTGGTTCTCAGTGCCAGGAGCACTTGGTAGCGGTCCCCGTCGGGTATAGGTTTTCGTCAAGGGGAGCAACTTCACCATTTCTGAATTGCTTTGAAGCGGCAATTTGTACGTTTTTTAGTTCCTCTCAAAGCGAGAGACACAGATGTGTGTGCAGTAAGGACCTCATGAGCCACGCGTACCCACCCGGTGGTTGTTTGAAAACAAGTCACGGGTGTGTCTTTTTAGAGTTGGACCGTTGTTTCCACCGTACGAGTGTTGCATGCGGTATTATGTTTTTTTACCGTTTCTGTGGGAAGACGAAAAAATGGCTGTAACGCGTTTGTGGAACGTTTGCCCTTCAAAGTCCAACTCAGGAAATGCCGGAGTCCTTGACCACGGCGACTGCTGCTGTTGATTTGGACACTTGTGCTGAAGCGCAAACTCGCGTTGCTCCACAATAACTGGAATCCCGATGATCCTACGGCCGAAATGAACGGTGAATCAAATCAACCGCAGCACACAAACGCTAGACAGCTTGGACAAAAGCCACACATGCACTGCATTCGGACAAGGCTCACCAGAGTCTCCGATAGATTCACACCTGTTATTCGCAGTCATTCGACTATTGAAGGTTTTAGGGGACAAAAGAGTCGTTGAATCTCGGAGGTAACGCGTCAGTCTATCGTCGGTGAAAGGAGGAATTATGAGCAGAATTGGGGTCGATGCATCTTCATGGTCGCCGCAAGTTGTGTGTCGCACCGTTCTACATCGGCTGCCACGAAGGGAAAGCAAAGGCTGAGTGCACTGTGATTTTTGTGTCTCAACCTAAATTGCGCGTTTCCAACATCCGTGTAAAAACATTCATTCGAACAGAGACTCGTCTTTCTCGTGATACATCATCTGTTACCTGTTACGCAGTAATCGCTGACCGTTGCTGTAAACATTCATGCAAGCATAGCTCTGTTGCTTCCAGTATTCATGGATTTCGACAGTGCAGTCATCTGATGTGACCCTCAGTTATATGTGTATTTTACCCAAGAAATGGTGGCCCTATTCCACAGTGGCACATCGTAACCACACAACTTTATATGTGGCAAAACGAAAGACTTCCCGTTCTGGTGCGAGTACCACACCTGGAGAATTGGCCTACGAAGTCATAAGAATCTCTCCGTTTCTGATGGTCCACCAAGCGGCGAGAATTACTTGGAAAGGAGCCGTTGATTTCTATTTGGGGGAACAATTCAAGAGCGAGACGTCGCTGTCGCTGTTTGTCTTTCTATGACGACCATTTGCCGCCATACCACCATCGAGATGTCGCTGTCAACGAAAAGTTCTTTCATGAAGACTTTGCCCATGGAAGATGGTCTGGGGGAACGATCGCGCAGTTCGTGTTTCGGAAGATACGATACAGACGTTTTTTCACGTTTCCATGTCAAGGCGATGACACTGAAGCGGCCACGAAGTGGCCTGCAAGCCCCTGTTAGAGAGCTCCGATGACGACCATACCTTTGGCGAGACAGGCTTCTTTTTTGTCGAGAAAACCGGGTACGCCGCTTTACTCAAAAGGTCAATACCAGCAACATTTTCTAGATGAAATGCCGCTTACGATTGGAGAAGAAGATATCTTTCCGGAGGTGAAACGACGGCGGTACGCTTGAAACAGCAAGGTCGTATGGTCTTCATTTTTTGTTGGCGCAAGTGGCAGAGTCAGTTCCAACTCTCCCTTTCCTTTCCGTCTGAGGCGATGCAATACCAAACATAGAGCTACTGAAGTAGGCTCCCGGTGACATAGATTAAAGTGGGATTCCTGAGTTTCTGTCAACTCCCTTTTTCTGAGATACCAACGGATGGTAGCCTCCCTGTTACACAAAATAAATAAGAGTTCCTATACTTATATTAACTGTCTTTTTATGGTGAGTGTATCCTGCGAGCTGGACTACTGGTGGAGGTCTGGAAGGTCTTTGATTACCGGATCCAAGTACTATCAATACTGTGTATGACCACGCCTTCTACGCAAACATGAACTCTCAGCTTTCATAGCAGTCAAGTGGGGTTTCGGTGTACAGCAGTCACACAGAATTTTGTTGTCTGTATCTCACAACTGGAGTCACATTTCGTACGTAGGAACTACCGTGTCTCTGTTCGAGTTAAGTTATACCAATGTGACCGCACCAAACCCAACGCACAGCGACAAACACCGTGACATTTCGCTTCTGCAGGTCCCAGCCGTCTTCCCCGAGTTGCGGAGAAACCCGTCGCACGAGCTGCATTTCCCGAACCTCTCGAAGACCGAAGAAAACTTGCTCTGTGGCAAATCATTTCTGACACAGCTTTGTTAGTGTGTAGGTGGTCCTTCTGGAACAGGGTGGCACCGGTTCCACAAGCCCCATGCTTTACACCACTTAGTCTTGTGCGTACTTTATTGTGTGCTTCCCTCTGGTGTCACTGCGAGTCGGAGTGGGTACACAAGTGACGTAAATCAGTGATCTTGCAGTTTTCATTGTCTTGTGTTTTCCTAAGTGAGAAGCATATTGCCGGAAGCCCACATACACTGTGTTTCGTTACACTAATTATGCCGATGGAGAATGTCACCGTGATGCGGCACTGTTGTATTCTTCGAGCCGACGTTCACTTTGGCTTAGCCATTTCTCCAGTGCCGTTCAAACGCGAAGAAAAAACAAAGGACATCAGTCCCTCTTTCTCCATTAAACTCTATCCTCCGCATTTCGTACCATCAACAGTACAAAACGTGCCTGCGCAAGCAGTACGCTAAGAGCACGAGCGACCTGGTGATAACCGTGGTGCGCCTTCATAGGCGGATGCCTGTACACGCGCTTCGTCCAAGAAAGCACGCAGTACAGGAACCCTAAAGCTGGCAATAGGTAAACTAAACTGCGCCGTGTGTCTTTTATCTGCAGTTGCGGGCCCTCCGCCAGTTTTATCCCGCAGCTTTCTCGATCTTATTGAACGTGCGAGAGCGGTTCGACACCCCGTGGAGTTGTTTTTTGAACGATTGAGACTGACGGGTTTGAGTCCTTACACTAGACCGTGGCCAGGAAAAGAAGGCGAAGAGCGAGGAAAACGGTAGAAAGAGATTACCAGAGAAACAGCGAAGCCCGGTCGTCCGCCTCACACCGTGTTCTCCGGGTGGAGTGAACAACCACGGGACGTCCGCGTCCTCTCCATTGCGTTTACCGCGACAAACCGTAAAACCCTCACACGTTTGCTTCTTCACTCCTCAGCATTGAGGATGTAGGTGAGACCGCAGCGCCCGCAGTATGTGCGGTTCTTGTGTGCAGCCATGAAGACACCTGCGCCGCAGGTCTCGCGGGGGCACTCCTTGCGCAGACGAGTCACCTTGTCGTTGCCGTCGACTTTGTAGAACTTCAACACCGCGAGCTTGACCTTCTTCTTCTTATGCTTTTGCTTCTTGGGCTTTGTGTACGTCTTCTTCTTGCGCTTCTTGCCAGCACCCAGCAACTCGAGAGACTGGTACAGGGTGCACTCCTGCGGCGCACGACACAAAAGGCGACAGCGATCATGTGGAGTCAGGCACGAAGAGCGACGAAACGCACACAACAACGCACGACAAAAGTGGGCAAAGAGACACAGGAACACACCGCAAGGCTGATTCACGCCAAAAGTAGGCTCCTCTACAGAAGTGTCCAACGGGCACACAACCGAAACACGCAGCCGGAGCACAAATGGCAAACAGGGAGCTGTCCAAAACACCAGAAAAAACGCATGGGCCTCGGACAGAGAGGCCAACCGACAGACTCGGTTCCACGAAAAAGCAACATTCGAAACAAGTCGAAGAAGGGAGGCGAATCAGCATCCAATTTAGCGAAAAAAGTCTCCTCACACGGAGTCGGATGTCCCTATCTGTTGTCATCACAACGCGCTCCCTTCTTCCTGCTCGCCCCCCACAGAAAACGCGATGCATGAAAGAAAGCCGAAGAAAATGTCGACGGAAAAACACAGATCCCTGCACACCGCCCGAAATCACCAGACGTACGCATTCAAACAAACACACTACAACGCATTACCGCCGCACAAATATACACACATGCATTCACATATGCACACACTTGCTCTTTCTCTCTCTCTATATATATATGTATGCGAACACATGATACGAGAGGAAGGGCCATTCAGTTCAGTAGTTTTTCGATTAGAGGTGATTTAACTGACCTCCTCGACGCCGAGCTCGCCGAGAGTCTCGTCGTCCTCCAGAGCATGGAGACCGAAGCACAGGCGCTGGTCATCCGCCTCAATGCCTGCACAGACGAGAGCGAAACCGGAACAGAACAGAAATAGATATCACGTTTGTCTTTACACTCGACATATGGCACAGATAGGAACCGTTCAGGGAAGAGAGTCAGTGGGTCCGTGCGTCGAAGTCGGTTAGACATTTGTTTGACGCGCTCAGGCACTCATTCACTGGACATGTCGAGCACGAAACTACGCCACTCCCTCGGCCCTACACCCGAGGCAGACGACGAACGAGTCACCATGTCTTGTTACAGACACTTGATTGCATAACAACCACACTGGCGAATGCATCCGCATAAATAAACGATAACTTCCTTGAGACTTCAATGACACTCCCCTCTGCACCAGGTTGGCACCGAGCATGAGCTCCAAACAAGGCTCTGGCGCTGCTGAGGTGTTGCGCGAAGGTGAGACGCCACGTGGATGCGCGTTAGAAAGAGAAGACATTGGATTCATTTCTACTGGAAAAACACGGGGTTTCGACGTTTCGTCCGTGTGTTTGAGCACCGCAGCCAGCTGCGTGCATGCCCTCCCCCAGGATCGCGGCCGCGAGGCCCACACGCAAAAAAAACGGGAGGAAGGCCATTCTTTGGCGAGGGAACTCAACAGCGAGTCCCGCAACCTCCAGAATCCCAGACAGGTTTCTAAAAAAAGCTACGGCGGTCGGTGCCGCGGCGCATTTGCTGTTCAACGAAGTTTGTGGGGGAGAGCGCCCTGGTGCGACCCAGGGGTTGGTGTGTCTTCGAAAGAAGAGGCGAAAAAGGGAGCATTCAAACAAATTTGTGGTCGCCGACACGCCCGCTGTTTCCGCTTCGTTTGCAGAGCAGATCGAGAGAGCAGGAAGGACAAGAGGAAAAAAGAGCTCAGAGAACCTCCCAGACTTGACCTTCGTCGCCTACCTTGGCGGGCCTGGAGCTGCTCCTTCACATCACGGATGGTCGAGGTCGGAGCGACCTCGAGGGCGAGGGTGTCGCCGCCGACAGAGAGGACAAAGATTTGCATTTTTATCTTTCTTTTTCAGACTTTTTGGAGAAAAAAGTGAGAAAGAAAGAAAGCACAGCAAAACATGCACGGCGAGGCGCTGCCCCACAAATACACGGGCACCAGAAACCAGACGACGATTCTAAACTTCTCGCAGCCGGCCCTAACGCTTCACCATATTAGCCGAACGGTTCCACAGCCCCGACACACAATGCCGAGGGTGTGTTTTGTGTGCCGCGACGCGAAGACTCCGAATATACGCCGAAGATGTGTTTTCCTCATTCGAGCTGAGGTTAAAGAAGTACGAGGCCGCTCATAGCGTCGCGGGCGAAAGAAGGCGGTTGTCGAGAGGGAGAAAGCCAAAAAGAAAAGCACATGCCACATGCATGCCGCACATTTATGTGTACAGCGTTTCTTAGCGATGTGGAGAAAAAGCGGTTTCTTGGCGGACGAAATCCTGTTCCTTGCTTTCTGAAGAGGGTCGAACAGCGCGAGGACTAGCGCGTTTTATCAATTGATTTTCGAACCCCAAGGCTTTCGCTTGTCTCTCGTCTTTCAGCTTAGGAGCTAAAACTGGGAGTTCTGTGGTTTAAAGTTGTAGTTGGCTGGTCACTTTCTTCGTTGTCCTCTGCGTTTTTCCGCATGCGAGCCTTCTGTTTTCGCAGTGAAAAGCTTTTCTGTCCTCCCGCGCTTGCAAGCTCCGCTTGCCTGTTTCAGCTGACTATCCTTCCTGCGTACAAAACGGCACTTTTCTCTGTGTGCGTCGTCTTCTTTTGCTTGTTGGTTTGCTGAGCAGAAAACGGATTTGTGTCCATACAGCCGCTCACCCGTGTCCACGTCTTTCCCTCGCCTCAGACAGAACCGGGCTTTCACATCTGTTCAAGACAGTACTTCGTTTGCACATGGGAGATCTGTGCTTTTCGAGTCTCAACTGCTGAACGCCGCTGAGAAAACTTCCTTGTTTAGCGTCGCTCCTTCAACAAAGTTCACCGCGACGAGGACGTGCACGGAGTTCCGAGAGCCTCACTTTATTTTCCGTTTTCGCATAACCCCTCGCCAGTCTTGACTTTTACACGTTGTCGCCGCAGTCGGGCGCGCCTCGACAAACTTTGCTTTCTTCTCAAAAGCTTCCATCGAGAGCTTCGTATCTGTTTCCTCAGTCCGAGTCTCACCGAGCGAGAACTCAACGGTCCTTTCACGTGTCCCACTTCACTGCGACAAGCCACTCTCAGCATTTCTCTTTCTGGAGTCCCCGCTGAGGATTTGCGAACCGCCACGTTCCTGGTCAAAGTCTCGGGCTGCTCAGCTGTTTGTTGGGGTCTATAGACATCTCCCGTCGTCTTCAGCTCTGTTCCCTTCCGTCTGCTCGCGCCATCCTGTCGCCAAA
>AVCM01000548.1:0-12349 GCA_000447165.1 Hammondia hammondi
CGGTGTGTTAACAACTGATGCTGAAAAAGAAGACTCAACAGCGATGGACATGCTTCAATCTTTCCAGCACGAGCATGTCCGAGGGCCACCAGCATCTACTAGTCACCAGAGTTTCGTAACTCGTTGTGACAACAGTTACAACGGGCGGAGCTAGTAAGATGCCTTGTTCCACCCGTAGGCATTTTATGTTCACGGAAGATTCATCCATAATGCAATCAGTTACGCGCATTGCTTTCCGCGTCGTGGGCATATGCGCCACTTCCTGGCCCCCCCTGCGGAGCGCCAATGGAAAACCCCAAAAAAGGCGCTTTGTGTTCGCAATCTGTTGTCACACGTCTGTCCTTGCTAGAATCGCAGGTTGGAAAACAATGAAAGATGGCGATATGAATTGCGATAGCTCCCCTCAGTACTCATAGGTGTTTCAGGAAGACCGACAAGGTGTGTCTGCCAAACGATGCACATCGTCCATCTCCGAGAATGTCATTCGCCCTGTATTTAAGACGACACTGCGCACGAAGGTAGCCCACAACGTTTCTGGACGCTTACAGGTTTGGGTTTTGCTTGAAGGAATCCACTAAAAGGCTGATTTCGACGCCTAACTAAATTATTCGCATCACTTCACTTTCAATCGCGTACACACACACACACACAATACGACCACCACAAAAAGAAACACTGTTAGGTCGCAGTCATCGGACCGAACTCCCACGCGCCTGGATGTAAGCTTGTTTTTCCAAAGATGCAATTAGGGGTGTTCGGGCTCATAAACTTTTTCCATTCGAAAAATAGTGTCGATGCGCACATGGGTCGACACCTTCCGGACTACGCCGATCCTTTTCGCCAGCAAAGTCGCTGTCTGTAAATTTTTTGAGTTAATGAAGACAACTCCAGCAGTCACAGATCCACGTACGGGTAACGATTTTCCCTTTGTAAATTGCTGGATACCTGTCACTTCGTGCTTATTCTTTTGCATCTTAGACGTCTGTTTTCCGCAAGTAAGAGAATCACGAGTGCAGCTGGAGTTCCCGTCAGGGATGCTACCCCAGGTAAAATACGGTAAACGTGATTCCCCCGCCAATCGTGCATACTCGATGTCACAAGCATGTTCAGTTGGCCCGCTCAGAAATGCTGGTGCCTTCACGCAATTCACTTCCCCTCCGCGCCGCGAACAGAACCACCGTGGATCAACAATAGAAAGAGACATTGCTTTTGGAAATTGGGGATGTCTACAGTGGTGCCAACAGTACAGAAACTCAGTGAGCCTTTCCCTTTTATCATGCCCGTTTGTCCATGAATCCCTATAACCGTTGCTCTCAAAGTGTTAATACTCACATCTGACACTCCTAGGATGCACAGGCATGCACTTTCAGAAGTTAAACATTCGGGGGAAATTCTCGCGCAACATTTCAATTCGTTCATCGAAATAAGCTTGAATACTAATATTCGCTCGACACATGCTCGCACTCATTTCAGCATTTACTCCAGGTTATGATCCACTCACGCGTATGACGAGCAAGGCTTTCGGCGTTCGAATACATACCCATCACCGTCCAGGTGCACCAGTGCCAATTCTCGTCTTATGTAAGAAAAGAAAGTGAACGGAAAAAGCAGCCTTGAATGTGCCCCTGTTAGATCCCGCAAAACACAGCAGTCTTTCGCGGCCTGCCAAGGTGTGCGAAGGGTACATACAAGGGTCCCCTTGGCAAAAAACTTCTTATTCTGTCAAGTGCACACGTCGAATTTCCGGACGCACCAAAATTGTTGTTTGATCGCCGCTGCGGTTTGCGAGAAAGCCCTAGACTGCGAACCGTCAAAGAGAAACATTCGCTTCATTATCAGCACTACAGCGTTCCTGAATAACGATGCGCATTCCTTTCCTGCACGGTGTTGCCGGCCTTCAGACAAAAAGGGAAAAATGTGTGATGACAAAGGTGCCGATGAGCCGATCGAACAACACACTATCCTCATTTTCGACTTTGGACGCGTCCTGTTCGCCGTCGCATGGCTCGCCATACAAAGAAATGAGGATTTCTGCGTTGTGGCCTGAGCGCATCAACACAAGTGAGACGTGCAACTACCACCGTCTGTTCACTGAAAACACATACTCCTCCAGAGTGCAGGCGGAAATCAGAAGCAGAATCGTCCAATGCACTGGTTCCGGTCACGTGTTTACCTTCTTCAGAAGCAGCGAGTCTCGACGCAGGAACGACACTAGCGTCTCCAACCAGGTGTGGACGCACGTGCACATAACGAACCTTACCCGGAAGCCGGATGATACCCATTTGCACCGGGATTCGTTTTGGGCCGTTCTGACGAAGTTGCTGAACACCCGATGTCACGACGACCACACTGAAAAGAACAGAAGTGCGGGCAGGTCAGTGTCACAGCTGCAGCATCACGACCGTCTGGCACAGTGCGGGATATCTTTGCCACGGTGGCACGACACCGTTCCCGAAAACACCTGGTACGATACAAACAGAGAGCGGTGATGCTAAGGAGCGCAGAAAAGGCTGCACACATCAATTGGCGCTGCACTGATATGATTGCCGTACAAGCAAATCAACCAGTTCTTGAACCTTTGGAGCCCAAACGTGTTCCAGAGCCGACTCAGGAGAAGGTGTGGACTTTCGAGGGAAGCAAAAAACGATCGTCGGGAGTAGTGCATCAGGTGACGCCGAAACTTACAACTGTCCTGATACGGGAATTCGTGGTTCGTCCTTCCAGATAAAGCTGCTGGTTCGCTGGACCTCTGTAGCGCCATTCTCCTTCGCCAGGTCACAGAAAAAAAATCTGAAGAGAGGAGCGGAGAGGCATCCCTGTCGGTTGAGAGTGGCGAGGGTAGGCACGGGTGACGAGTACGAGCTTTCATTCTCTTCAACTCTAAGAGATCGAGGCTGTTTCACGTGTATGACGCCGACAAAAAAGACGGTCAGTACTATCTACAAGATAAGCCCGTTACTCGCACTTCGCGGTTTATCCATCAACGCCAAGTCGAAGGTCCCAAAGTGAATATCTCAAGAGTTAGTTGTCACCCCAGCCACTCGCGAGTGAATCGCAGAAGGGTTCACCCATAGGCAAAAGATCCAGGTTCCACATGAACTTGAAAATTTCGTTCAATTCCATGGCACTGCTGCGAAAAGCAAACCTGGCTGCGTCGCCGTCCGAAACACTTTTCTGATATTCAACGATCTCGATAACGACGCTTCTCTGGCTGCTCATATCCATGAAGACTTCTTGGTTGTCAGGCACTTGACGGATGGTGCTGCAAAAGTCAGGGCAAGAGTCACGGCGCATCCTAGCCTAGTGTCTCGAGATCTCACGAAACATGTATTTTACTGCACTCCGCCAGTGTGAAAACGCCACAAAGTACCTTCAAGAGTTTGGACCTCGTGCGTTCACTTTCATGACTTCCTGCACCTAGGCGGCAAACTGTGCATATCACGAGTCTCTCTTGTGACACACGGACTGAGTGCACGCCCTTGAGCAATAGCCGATAAATAGTCCAACTCTTGCACACTTCAATAATATGCCAGCGCGGCTCTACACCACTTGTCAGGCGATTCAAACGTGTTCACGCCATAGTATGCAAGCGTCGATGGTTCCACAGTTCGACTAATCATTTTGTAGCGCCATTAAGCGCGCTGCGCAGTGGATAACGTTGTTGGTATTGGACCAGAACGACATGCACTCAGGCAAGCATGTGACTGCGGAGTTCCATCCAATCAGCAGACGCTTGTAAGACGCAATTGAGTATGGTAAGCATTTAACGTCCATGAAAGTGTCACGTAGTTTCGATTCCGAGGCTACTCTTTCCGTACCTAACATCCTTGAAAGTGTCTGGCAGGTCACAAGCCATAGCCCCTCCGAAGAGAGGCACGCGGACCATCCGGAATCGCGTTTGACAGTCGGCCATATTTTCTGTATGCGGCCGGCAAATAGAGTTCTGAGTGAATATGCCAGCGTCGCTTCAGTACTCGAGATGGGTGGAAACCTGAAAGTCGACTGGTCCGGCGAACTCGAGAACTTAGAGGGACGAAGAAACGACCATTCGATTGACATGTGTGGAGTACCTTTACCCTTCCTTGCATAAAAATATAAAAGGCCTGTGGTTCACCTCTGACGGAAAGAAATGACGCTGCACTCGGTTGAGACTCCCGCCACACGATCGTCAGAATCTTACATCACCCGCATTCTTCACAGGAGCACCGTCTGTGACCATGAAACGCCTAAACCCTTCCTTCGTTAACAGTGAATGAGGCAAGAATATGATGTGAAGTCACTACGCAGAGAGAAGCGCACAGTCTTTTGTGGACCCAGTACATGCGAATCTCACGCAATGTTGCCAGGTGGGTCAGCCTTGTAAAGTTGCTGGCCTCTGTGTCTCGCCTCACATTTCGCCGCCAAAAGCGAAAGATCATCTCAGACAAACTCCACACCACGATTTGGTCAACTCAGGCAGTCGGCGGTACTTTTCCGGAAGAACATACCGACTTTCCACGAAGAAAAAGAAAGTCGAAGCGGAAAAGTCACGGTCCGCTGGGTTGAGGGGGGCCGGGGTTTGCTCACTGCCCCTGTGGTACGTGTGAGCCGGGATGGCGAAGGAGTTGCCTCTCTCGTCTCACTTGAAACAAAAAACCACCTAAGGAAACTGTTGACGGAGAAGAACGTGTTTTTGCGTTCGTGCTGACGGATACATGCCCTTGAGTAGCGACGGGTGAATGACTCAAATGGATCGACGTCTACAACACTGAAGTGCGAATATCGCGTTGCCGCTCCGCATGCGTGGCTGGCCAGCACACCGGCTTTCCAAGCGAAGGAAGAGATGTGGAACTTTCGGTTCAGTTTCCTTTGAGCTTCCTTGCGCTCCAGCAGAGCCTCTGTAATTCTTTCGGTGAACAAACTGCTTGCGTGCGAGATATGGTGTGGCGAAGTGGACATGGATGAGCCACACTTTGTCAACCTGCAGGCACACAAGACCGGAGCAGCCATCACAGTGGCCAAGCAGGACCCGAAACTAGGGTTAGTATCGGGGATGCTAGTCTCCTCGCAAGAACAACTGCAGCTTCCCATGGCCTATCACGGAGACGAAGAGACGAGTTTCTCGCCAAGTGATCGACTGGGCTTTTGTGTGTGGCGAGAGATGCAAAGAGGCTGTCCGTCGCAGACAGGGGTATGGTGAGGAGTACGCTACGAGCTCCCGTCTACCTCAAAGCTACGCTAGAAGCGCTAGATTTTGACTAACGCGTTTTGACATGCACGAAAACCGAACTATCGGAGAACTGAGCTTCTTCTTACCGGACAGAAACCTTGCTGTGACGCGCAGACTTCCTGACGGTTTCCTTTTGCACGCGTGTCACTTTGGTTGTGCTGCGACAAGGCAACGTTGGAGTTCACAGTGCTTTTCCAACGCACTCGCTAGTCTTTTCATTTTTCTGCCAGTGAAGCGCAAACACGCGCCACTGCAAGGCGACCACAAGCGACGGAAAACGCACAAATTTCCGAGGAAATGCGGAGCAGAGCAGCAATCCACAGGCATGCAAAGACGGCAGTGGCATATGTACACAAGCCCGAGGTGGGTCTACCCGTTATGATGAATCAAACCGTTACTTGCAGTTTAAGTTTCCCGAACCTTTACATGACAAACTGAGTGCCGCGTTTTCCTCGATATAGCTTTTAGACCAGCCTAATAATAACGCCTTCACAACGTGACACTATTTTTACTCGGGCGGTAACTCTAAACCCGTCCCTGAATCTCCTTATCTAAATTGACTCTTCACTTTTGTAATGTTGTTACGTTGCACGATCTAGCGGCGCAGTCAGATCTCTGGGAGAGAGGAAGCAGGGAAACTGGCCTCCCGCACTGCTATGAGCCTCAGACACCTGACGATTGCCGAGATGGCGGTACGCAAGTATAAAGAACACGCTAAGCCCTGTAGAGCCTCTGAGACAGCGGAAAAAATGCCACTGAACCTTTCCTTTGTCTCCAGGGGAGAGGAAGTTGTGACCGCTGGCAAGATAACATCTCAGAACAATGGATAATACCGCGTGCGGTTCTTTTCCTCGCTCCATTGAGCACCGTTCTATGGTCAGGGAGTCTACCGACAACATCTGCATACTATTCCATGAGAAAGCCATTGCGTCTGTCCGCCGTTGGGAAAAAAGAGCAAATTTTCCTCTGCCAACAAGTACCCACACACTGTTGATTGTGCTCGTTTTTGCCGTTTTCCTTTTTCGAATAGCTACTCGTGAAGTGCTTGATCTGTCTGTAACACAAGCAGAGTGTCCCGTACCGGCGATCCGTGGCAAAGTCTACGATGAGCGGACTTACCACTAATATGTGTAGATATCCTCTACTTTCACTCATTAAGCATATTGCTGGCACTGTGGCGTGCTTCCATGCAGTTGTGTAACAGCCTGAATGCTTACCTGGACGCCAGAGAATAATCCGTAGAAGACCGCATGACCTCAGAAGCAGGACAGTCCTTTGGTATGTACCAAGCAATGCCCACAACCCGGTTTCACTTGAAAAATTGAGCAAATTAGACAATTTATCGAACAGTGAATAAATCCTTGAAGTCATCAGCGGAGACCAATGCACCGCCCCTTGTGACACACACCCACTGGGCAGCCATAATGTCTCACTCTCCACTAAAACGCCAACAGCCACATCGGGTCTGACAGGAGTTGGAGAAAATGTTTGCGATGAGCGTCTTGACATTTCCCACGGATGAATGCTTACGAAGAAAAGCCATCACGTTTGGCGCAATTACAGAAGCTCTTGAAGCGAACGTTTGGTACACTCTCACACTTTCGTGCCACATCGAGTGCTTCAGACATGAATAGACACTGACACAATGATACGACAAACGCTTTTTGTGCGAGGCATCGTTTCTTTATAACGCTGCTCGCAAATGTGTTCCCTGGATTGACGGCACGTCACCTTGCCCCGGCTAACACACGGCACCCTTGCCGGAGATAAACGAAGAGCGACAGTCGAAGCCTTGCTTCGGCTGCCGGTTTTCCCCTGAATTTCACCAACCACAAGTCCTTGATGCTTTCTGCATTGACGTCACCCTGAACAAGCAAACACGCTCTTCATTCGGAGCGAAAAGCACCGGAAGAAATCGAGGCTCGACAATCAGCACGCCTCTGTGTGTCACTCACATGAGCAGTCCAGCCTTCACTCCACAAGTAAGGGAGAGCCTCGTCACTCTGTGTATCAGACGCGCAGTTGAAAATGCGAGCGCCCCTAACAGTTTTTTCATTCTGAGTTGGTCCACCGACTATCCACGTTTGAAAAAGCGTCTGATCATATTTCACTGCGATGATAGATGAATCAATTTACAAGAGCGAGCTACCTACAGAGCTACGGTAACCATCCGGATCCTCTGAAAGCTTCACTGTTCCTTGACAAGTTGAAAGCACACAAACTACACGGAGTTCTGCCGTGATTGACCCGGTCCCGAACTCTGTCTATACCCTAAAGAGCCTGCGACCGTCATGAACACCCTCGGTTCCCTGTTGTCGCCAGCCACACACGCACGCAAGTCCTCGGTTCAGTTGTCCAGACCTTCAGGCATGCGTCGCTTGCGGCGACTGAGGGTCGTGCGTATTTCCAAGGCGTCGAATCCCAATTCCATCTGTCTGTAGGCTGCACGAGTTTTGGGAGTCATCCGGGAAGTGGCCGGATCGCTTATCACTGCCTGGCTTTCTTCTGGACTGCCGGCTCCGCGCCGTTTCAGCGGCGGCGAAGGCGTGTGTTCGTTTTTTTCTTTTCTCGAGTTTATTTGTGGCGACATTTCGGACTTTCGCCGGCAGCTCGTCAGCGCCTTGTGAGGCGATGAGCGGCGGCTGCGGCGACGAGGCGTGGAATCGAAAGATGGCATCACCGAGGGTTGCGACCCACCCAAGAAAGGCACACTTTGCTCGATATCTTGCATGTGGCTGTCTGAACAGTTCCGAACGCCCACGGTGTTTGGCTGCGCAGAAAATCTGGGCCGACAGGGTGAGACCGTTTGCGCAGCGTCCAGAACACGCAAGCGAATGTCTCGCTTCTGCGGAGACACAGGCAAGCCCTGCGACTTGCGCTGTACAGACACCGGGGCGACGGCGGAGTGCCTTCTCGAAGAAAGGGGGGATGAAAGGGGAGAAACAGACGAGGTGCGAGGCGACGGAGAAGACAGCAGGTGGGCGAGCGAGTCTGCGATTGCCTGTGCATCTTCTTTAACACGCGTCAGAAGATCTGGAGAGAGCTCTGAGTCCTGTAGGAGGCTGAAGGGGAAAATCGACTGCGACAAAGACAGTCGGGAAAACAGCCAAAGAAGCTTGTACCTTGAGAAACCACACAGTGTGAGGTACACATGAGCAACCTAACTTTCGTGCCATAACCCGGGAGACAAACAAGCGTCTTTCTTTTGGATTCGGTGAACAGAGACTTTCGAGATCTACACCCCTTGTCAAGTCCAACTTTATCTCTGTGAAGTTTTTACACTTTGTCTTGTCACCAGCCCACACAAAACCTAGTCCACTCACATAGTGATCTCGCCTGGTCGTCTCCAGTTTCAGCTCGAGTTCCCGCCGACACATCGCCGCCTCCTGAGGGTCCTCAGCCTTTGCCAAGATTTCCAGAAGCCCGTCTCTCTCCAGTTCCTCTTTCCGTCGCTCTTGTTCATCAAAGCCGCGAGCGGTCGGCCGCCGAGTTCGCGTTAAGACGCCTCCGCCGGTGAGCTGTTGCTGGCGTTGTTCCAGCCAAGCCTCCTGACCTTCACCAGGCAAAAACGCCAGGCGAAGCATGTCCAGCACGGTCAGAGGCTGCAGCCTGGAAAAAAAGTCGCCGAAAGAGTCCAGAGAGAGGGAAAACGAATGCATGCAAGGACTCCTGAGCAGCCACGAGGCACATGTAAAAGGCAAATGGCGACTGTCCAAATTTGAGGAACTTGTGCATCCACCGCACTTCAGTGCCACGAAGGGGGACCAGCGGCCTGACAGCACGAACGGCATCTGTGGTACCTAGAACGCGGACGATAAGAAAGTGAACATATCGCTTTGGAGAAATGAAAGGACACCGGAAAGCAGGCAAATGCGGAGCCACCCACACAGCACCAGACATCGTCCGAGTCTGACGACTCTCGCGTCCACGTTCCGCACACAAGCGCAGGTAAGATGTATATACTTCGACTTGCGCACTACACTCTGTTTCACTCGAGACTGTACGCCCACGCTGATTCCTTTGACGATTCTAGGCTGGTTCAAGACGACTCAAAGCTTAGCCGGGAAGTTGTCGAGCTTACCACTTGGACATGCGTACGAATGAAGCCCTAAAGGTCTTCACGGCGTGACGCAGCAGATTCTCTTCGTTCTCCTCGCTCGTGGAAGACTCCCCTTTGGTGTCGCGAGGAACTGCTCCTCGACTCTCCACGTCTGTCGGCTCTGTCTCCTCCAAATCTTGTTCCGTTGCCCAGACACGCCCGTGGACTCGGAGACAGTCCGGCAGCTTGTCTTCTGTGCAACAGTGGTTAGCCGCTTGCAGCTGGAGTGTCTGGAGGTGCAGGTGTCGGCTAGGTCCGCTCACGCTGCTCGCTCTTCGTCTGCTAGTGCTTCTTCCCCGGCTTCTCGTCTCGCTCGCCGGAGAGGGAGGCGAGAGGGACCGCAGCGACGCATCGCACTCGCGCTCCGCCTGGAGAGGACATCTGCTTCTCGACGGCGTTCGGTCCCGGTTCTCGAACTCGTCCCACATCGCTTCTTGTTGAACGCACAACAGTCGAAAGGTTTCCGCCGCTGTCATCTGGAGCACCTTGGCGGCCAAGTTCTGCTCCTCCTGGAAGCCCGCAGCCGCCCCCGAAGTCTCGGGCTTCGAGACTCCCGCCGCTCCGGCCTCGCTTGTTGGCTTCTTCGACGAGACGCTGCTGGAGAAGAGAAACCGTGAAAGCCACCGACGGTGATACGCTTTGCATGCGCGCCAGTCGTCCTTCACGTAAATGTACGTGGTTCGGCCTTCAGATGAGACCCACATGCTGCTGCTCACTTGCCCCACGAGCGACGCTCCTTTCAACTCGAACTTGGAAATCAAATCTGCACATGAGAAAGAAAACTGCGACAGCACAACTCCTTGAAGCACGCCTCTGCAGTCGGTGGAAAACTCTCGAAATGCGAACTGGAAGTTTCGACAAACCATCGCGTCTGCCCCCGTGCGCTGTCCAGGGACGCCTCTCCGGGTACTCTTGGACTACAGTGTCTCTGTGTATTCGACTCTTGGGTTGAAGAGATGTGTGGACACATACAGTCAGTGAAGATAACGGGACGCTCGTGAAGGACGTTGAAAGTATACCGTGTCTGCTTCTGCCGAGCGACACCAGTGTGAACGCGAAATATCATCCCCGTGGTTAGGCGGGGTCGCGTTGAGAAGCCGAGTTGAGAGAAAGCCCCTCGCAAGACTCACCGCTGCGGAACGACGCATACAAATACCATGTTTTTGTTCGCATGAACATTTGCACGATCCTGAACAGAGGAAACCACGAAGGAAAGCACACACGAGTGGCAAGGGAAAGGAAAGCGAGAGAAAGAGCAGGCGACTTGCGAGAGAAGAACAGAATGAAGGAAACAACACGCGACTCGACGCACGCAGGTCGACATCTGTTGAAACTCTCGGGACCCGATTCCCTCGGCATTGAACACGACTCAGGAACGAACGTGCGCTGGCACAAGCAATAGTGTCCTTCCTCGTGTTCTTCTGTACGGAGTGCTTTTCCAAGTCCCCCAAATTCACACGCCACTTCAGCCCTATGTCGGCTCTCAGGACGCCTCGCCACAGTGAACCCTAAAGCGTCAACCGGGGACGTGGGGTAGCCCACGTTGCCGTGTTTCGACACGCACGGGCAAAGCAAAAACGAGGAGACAGCGTCCTTTTCCTTGCCTAGAACGACTCATGACCTTTCACCACACTGTTGTCACTGAAAAGGCATCAACACACGAACCGAGAAACAACGGAACTTTGCCTGCCTGCGCAACACGCCTCTTTCTCAAGGTACACGACTCGTGAGCGTAGAACGCTGCTCTCGGCATTGGTCCGTGCGACTCACCAGTTGATGAGAGCCCCCTCCATCGCAGCGTCGAAAGAGTAGACATGCGTCACACCTTCCAGGTGGTAGAAAGCCGACAAATCTTCTTGCGTGAAGCACAGACGGCGCTGAGGCACTCGGCCCCCGGGACGCCCCCTCCCGCAGAGAGCCCCGGAAGTGCAGCGAGACGCCTGGCTCTGAGCAGTCGCCTCTCCGGAGTCGTCCGCTGTACGGACACCGTCGGCTTCGCTGGCGCATCTTTGCGAAGCGCAGAGGACCGACGGGAAACGCGGAGGCGGGGCAATCACCTCTGCCTGCGTCATTTCTCTTCGAAGAACCGTCCAGTGCGTCTCCAGAGACAGCGAATAGGCTTGGGGACACTTCTCGATGCCTGCGCAGAAAGACAGGTCGAATCCTTCACGGGGACAGCATACGGATGTAGGGATCTTCCACAAACCAGAAGTCTCTTTGTGACCCCAGAAGTGAGGGAACCGTTCACGCCCTGTTGTTCTTTCTTTCAAAGTTCGCGAATCGCCTGCCACGGCGGTGATGTGTCGGGCAGGCTGTTGATTCAACCACCACGCGCAGAATCCCACGCTTCTGTCCGTCTCTTTCCATGACACGAGATACGTCGGTGCACTCGAGAACACCGCGAGTAAAAGAAACGCATTTTAAACTCAATCTAGAATCCACAGACCGTTTCCACGAGGAGCGCATCGGCGATTCTAAACCTACCGAGACAAGCTAACCACGGCTGTTGGTAAAGAGCAATGCAAGATGGAGCTCCGCGACCGCTTCCGAGATCCAGGAAGACGCTGAATTCATCCCCCCCGTAGTGCCTCATGTACTGAACAACCTGAAGAGAAACAAGTTTGAAAGAGGTCGTGTCTCTGGGTGCTCTCAGATGCAGAGCGTCTTCCGGCAGCCAAACAGGAAACGGGAACTCCTACAGGCCTGAAACTCCCACCACTCCCTGACCAGTGCCCCTCTGGCGCGATTTCACGTGGAACCGCGAGTGCTGTCGCTTGGTCTGACCCTGAAGACAAGTTTTTCACTCCTCTCTACAGCTTCTGAGTGAGGAGTTGCCCATGTTGACAGAGGAGTTGTGACCCGATGGAACTTTCCATGCCGCTACAGAGTTCTGGGAGAGGCTTCGCAAACCCACGAGACCAGACGGTAGAACTAAAAACCTTACAAAGCACCAATGCCAACTCTGTTCACACGAAACAGCAGCGCGACGACAACTTCCTCTCGCGTGCACACACACGAGCTTCAGAGTCGCAGAGGCGGTT
>AVCM01000549.1:0-14578 GCA_000447165.1 Hammondia hammondi
CAGATGCCGCAAAAACGATGGCATCCCCACAGGGTGCCTGTGGCAGCGGACATGGAGACCAGGCCACCTCGGGGTTCATTCGAGAGGGATTGGTTCGCATAATGAGTAGCGGTAACAATGAAGTATTCTATAATCCTGTACAGGTGTTCAACCGCGACCTGTCTATCATGGTCATCAAGGCCTTTGCTCATCACCAGCGCCAGGAAATCCACCGCAGAGGTACGCACAAGGCCGGGATGTCCGCACGCCCAAACAATCGGATACTAGCGTTGTTAGCCCGGCACGGTCAAATGTACATGATTTCGTCGCTACCATGTCTTATGGTTCAAAAAGGTTATGAAAGCACACTTATTCAGAAGAAGTTATTCGTAAACAACACCGAGGAGGAGGCGACAGGCACTCGTGCTTCCCCATATGTTTGGGGAGACGCGGGATAGAATACAACCATTGTCACGTGGCCATTCTTGTGTTCTTCTGAGCGTGCCCTAGAAGGTTTCTAGGTCCAAGGCACTGCTTGTCAGAATTCTGGTAACTCAGGGCGGAAATTGTGGGGATTATTGCCTGCAGGAGAGAAGACGGCAGCTCGTACGAAGGAGGAAGGCAAGGAGGCTCCTGCCCCTCTTCGGTTCGAAGGATTAAACGTGCTGGAGCCACTCGCAGCCACTGGTAGGTTTCTACCTGTCAAATGCCTACCTCCCGCAAAGCCACAACGTGTTCATCGGACCGGGGGGGGCAGTAGCATCCTGTGTATTTCCCAATGTCCCTCCGTTCCTCAGGAAAACACGACATGTTTGGAACGGATTCGTCGTACAAATATTATCGTAGCCACTACTTCGCATCGGATCCTTCTGATATGCGCCACGGGGCCTTTAGGGAGCTCCTTATTGTCGAATAATCTAGTTAGCTTTGGTGGCGCCCTCCCGTCTCGTGCATCCTTTTCTTCATAACCAATGCCGTAAAGCTGTGCGTGGCAGTTCTGCTTCATTTTTCTGCAGGCGGCTTGTAGGGCTGCTAAGGAAGGGTATTGTCCGGTCCTCGTACGGTCGTACTGCTCTTCCTCACCGTCGTTCAAACGTCTGCCGAGGAATTCTTTCCGTGAAAGTTCAACCTTATATATATATGTATACGTACTCCTTTTTCGTACCCATCCTCTTAGCCGCCCGAGTGTTTCAGCCCTCCATGCGCTGTGTATCCTGACGTAGGACTGCGGTCTTTGAGATACTTGACGGAGCTTGACGATGAAGTGAGGCATGTGGTGGCAAACGACCTGGATCCCGCTGCTCTTCAAGCAATGGAACGCAATGCTGAACTTAACAACGTCGCCCGCGAAAAACTTCATCGTAAGATTTTTTCTTAGACTGCGTCCAGCTATTCTTTGTAGGCGTTTTATCCACTTGTAGTCTACGAGGTCTACTGACGGTTTTGCAGCGACACATCTTCAGTTGGCTCGCATCTGTGCAGTGCTTGTGTCACTGTCGTCAGCTGGGGCGAAGCATCGTGTCAGGGTATGGTGGTGATTCGGAAGTGTAGAATATCGCAGACTGCGAGGCGAAAGATGCGGTTCTTGGATTTGTCTCTGTCTCTTTTGCATGTGCCATCCATAACTTCGTTGTGGGACGTTAAGTTTTCTTGCTACGCAGGATTGCCATAGTGACATTTTCGCACGTGAAACCGAGAGTGGGGGAATTCGTGTAAGGCGCTCGACAGGCTCTCCGAAATTATCGGACGCACAGACAGCGCCGGGGTGTAGGGACGGGGAAAAATGTAGTCGCTGCGTGTGGGTAGTCTGGTGCGGGCGGGGCTTGGAGCATGTGTGCGGGCATTGCCTTGAGAGAAATGGTCATTTATCGGCGCCTGTCGGGTGCTAAATCCGAAACCGTGGTGGTGTCCAAGACAATCGAACAGACACTGTTACAATACCGCCGTGTTCTTTACTTTGCTCCCTGGAAAAGCTTGCGGCACGTTGGCGTTTCCTGTGTGTGACTTGTTCCCTGCTGAACCAGTAACGTGCAGCGAGGGGGCTCATCTGATGTACGTGTTGGCAAGGCCTGGAAACCTGCATCTCGGCACCCTTAAGAAGATCCATTCTCTTCCCGCGGGTAGCTCCATCCCCACAACCTTCGATATGAACCCTCCGCCCTTTGGGTTCTCTCTCCCCCCTCTATCGCTCTTTCTCACCCCTCGACAGAGGCCCCGAAACCACGCCAATGACAACACTTCTGCAGCTCCTGCGAGCTGCAGCTCTCGTGAAGACTCCACCGCTGTTTCGCAGCAAGGCGTGAGCGGTCCTGACGGCGAGCCCTGCGAAGACGGGAAGCAGGACGCACAGAGGAGTTCCCATTCTGCGTCGGACAAGGCGGAAGTGGGAACAAAACACGTGAAGGGACAACACGCCACCTTGGTGAATGGAGGTGCACATCCTTCAGATTTGCCTCTCTTCTTTGATGTCGTCGACGTCGACCCGTACGGGAGCGTCGCCCCCTTCTTGGATGCCGCCATTCAGGCTGTGCGCCCCGGTGGTCTGCTCTGTCTGACCTCAACGGATATGCCAGTTCTCTGTGGAAATTCGCCGGAGGTTACCTTCTATAAATACGGCGGAGCAGCGTTGAAGGCGCGATACATGCACGAAATGGCTCTTAGGTATGCCGAACACGGGCATCAATCCTCCCTTTCCTTTTCCTTGCGCACTCAGGGTACCTTTCTTTGGAGAGTATATAGTACGAGATGGACTGCTGGTTTAGATCTTGAAGGTATCTGTTTAGCGGATCCAAGTTCTATTGTGTTAGCAGATCATAGTCAAGAAAACCAATAGGCGTCGGATTTCAATGTTTCACGACATTGAGGTTATTACACATCGGGTCTGTTCTAGGCGTCATATTTGAACTACAGTTATCAGTTGGATTGACAGGGAAAGACGTAATCACGACGCTGTGTTGCTGCAGAACCTCAATGGCTGCCGAATGAGCGACGGAGATACGGCTGTTCCAAACGCTGCCTCGGCACTCACTGGCACTTGCTTTTGTGCGACTGCTGGGCTCCCCATTGGGCTTCTTGGTATCTTGGGGGAGTTCCGTACGCTCCTTTCGTTAACCGTTACTGACGTCCGCGCGATCATGTAGAACGTGTGCTAGGCTCGCAAGACAATTTGGCAACCCCAGACTGACCGCTGGTCATTTCTTGCCTGTTTCAAGACGCAGCAGGCCGGAGCTTCCACCGGATCGGATTAGGCGTCTCTTTGCCGCGCCAGCCACTGTGTGATGGATCCTAACTGGGTTTCGACTTACGAGAGAAACTGCCGGCTTTTCCCAAAACGAACTGCTGAAAGCAATTCTCCGCAAGAGACCAACGGATAGGGAAGTTTGAGTGTGACGCCTGGAAAAACATACCGCAGCTGCCCATATTTCCTTTCTTGTGTTTCAGGCTCGTTTTGTATGCCGCTTGTTCATGCGCCGCGAAATACAAGAAGATCGTAGTCCCACTTCTCTCGTGCAGCGTGGACTTCTATGTCCGCATCTTCGTCCAGGTCTTCGACTCAGCGGAAGGATGCAAGGACGTCCACAGTCACTCGGCCATAGTAGGTTGCTCGGTTGCTGACTGGACTTGAGCAAAAATTTTGGAGACATATCGGCGGAAAATGGCCTGTTGACAGCAAACAGGGGACTCGCAGTTAAGCGGCTAGGTGGTCCGCAGATACCGAAAATCAGACCTCACAGCGTCGGTTCTGAATTCCGTGGTGGATTAAAGTTCCATCAAAAACCGCGTCCGCTGACGAGCGATCTTGTTGTTTGAAGGTGGCAAGATGCAGAGTTCCGTAGCGGCGCTCTGGTGAGAACGTACTCCGCACTGGTAGCTGGTGGCTGCACAATTGTGTTGTTCACAGGTTCACCAGTGCGTAAACTGCGACTGCTTTCGAGTTCTGCCGCTGGGATCCGAAGTGCACGGAGGCCAGAAAGACAGCGCCGAGTCTTCTGAATCAAACCAAACCAAGAGGGGAGAAGAAGGCCGCGGATGTGCGTCGACAAGAGGTTCGAGGAGACGGAAAGCAGCGCTCTTGCCCGAGGAGGTGAAGGGACGATGCGACGAATGCCACGGCCGGATGATCATTGGCGGGCCGTTTTACGCAGGACCTCTTTACCAGAGTGTAAGTGCGAAGGGTGGCCCAGACACCTCGATGGCACTGGAGCATTTGACTATTTCGTGTCTGGCCACTGACAAAAAGGAGTTGCTAAATATACTCTGACAATTCTGCGTGTGGCTGGGGATCTCAGGTTTCGCACGCCGCGACTCAGTACCCAAAACTTGTAGTGGAGCAGGATTGCTTGTTTGCCCAGTAACGGATTGACCGAGGCTTTGCATATGCATAGTCTTTTCTCGAACGCTAACCACCGTTTAGCACTCATCCAGGTGCTGTACAACCTTTCAATGAAAGGGGTCTGTGAGCCAGGCAAGGAGTCATGCAGACGGTTTACCGTAACACATTTCTTGCAATTGGTATTCTTTCTTGCATGACAATAGTACACTCTGGTGAGCCTGACGGATGGAATGGAACAGCTTGCTCGACAGCAAACATTTAGAGCGAAGCCTGTTTTTAGTTGTACCCACATTTTTGTAAGGGGATGGGGGGGTCCTTGGAAAGTAAATGCGGTGTCATGCTTGCGGCTTAGTCGACTTGAGATTTCAGCTGTGTTCGTAATTTCGTTTCTTTCCCATCCGGTGACCTGCGTATGACGCAAGTGCGCTGGTCATCCGTGACATGATGGCGCGCGATTCTGCACGAATTCGTAAATGAAGACTTGTAAGGGGACTTTTTGTGGATATCTCAACTGCGGTACAGGCTTTTGTTCAAGCTTGTCTAGACTTATGCGAGACTGCTAAGGAAAGACTTCCGGGTCTCACAATGGTGACGCGAATCAAAGGACTCCTCACAGCCATAAAAGAAGTAAGCGACAGGCTTCGTGTGCTTCAAGCAAGTGTGTGTCGATAGGGCATCAATAGCGGGATGTAAGACAATGGCCCTACAAGGCCTGCTACCGGACGCTCATGTCGAGGAATTCACGGCTTTCATTGTGAGAATCCTTTTTCGAACAACCGTCGGCCTTAGCTCACTTTTCATGTGTGCGAGGGAAGAATTGAAGAGGAAGGGATGTAGCATGAGAGTGTGTAGGCTGCAGGGTACAGCTGGTGTAGTCGGATGCTGTTTGCTCTCTCAGGAACTGCACCAGGTCCCGTTGTATTACCACCTGCCTACGATGTGCAATCGGGCTAAGCTGGAAATGATCAGACCAGTGCAATTCAAGTGAGTGGATAGTGCAGTTTTTTTGTTGCGGCAGCTTTCAGCTGTGAAGCTTCCAGACTTCGTCCCTTACATGAGAAATTGCCTGTTCGCGTCTGCACCACTCGATTAGGAAGTCATCCGTATTCCTGGGACGTGGCGACTCTAGCAGACATGACTGTTCTTCGACAAAGTTTTTATGCTGGCATCAAACATTAGGAACATGGTGGCGCTTGAACTCCTGATACACCGTTCCGTACTTGACTCTCAATTGATGTACTCGGATGTGTGTCTGCACATACTTGCTTAGAGCTGCTCTTGTTCGCCTGGGGTACAAGGTGTCTCACTTTCACAGAGAGCCTCAAGCAATAAAGACGGATGCTCCACCGGTCGTGGTCTTTGACATCCTCCGAACACACGCCCAAAAGCACCCGCCGAAGCACCCGGAGAAATTCCCTCTTCTTCAGAAGGAGATTTGGTGAGGCCAGTTTATCCGAGGCTTTTCTTTGATGTTTCTTACGTCTGCGTCTTTGAACATACTGCCGAACCGGGTGTACTGGGCGTAGGTCCGTCGACTAATCTTGACAAACCAAATCACCTGCAGCATTTTTAGAGCCAGATGTCTGTTCATGTCCCGTGGCTGTTCCTTTTGGTCAACTTCAATCGTACGGAGGACTTACCTTATTGTTGCGGTTTAGGCAAGCTTACCATAAGAAGAGGTTTAAACACTACTTATCTCAGTTTAATGGTGCTGAGCCGATAGGTCAGTGCGCGCATGTGGTCAGAATGTTTGAGCTTGAATAGTTCTAGCTGAAACTGTCACCTTTCGTAAGCTGCCCCGGTGCGTATATGTTCAGCACAAAGGAAGTTGACCTGACACCAATGGCCTCTGTGACTAGCCAGTCTCCCAACGTCCCCAAGTGGCTTCCCAATCCGACACCGTACTGGGGCCCGAAGAGTCGTGCGAGTTCGAACACACGGTAAGAGCTCGATGCTGGCTCGTGCGGATGTGTCAGTAGTCGTCTTCCAGCTGCTGCGATGGTACAGGTGAAGAAGCAAATATGAATGCCAAATACATAGTTGGAGATACGGTGACGAAGACAGGTGAGCTATGGGGATTATTCAAGCGCTTCTTGGGTCTGTCTGGGAGGCTGATCGCTTGGAAGAAACAAGCAGTTGCTGCACACTTTACTTCCTCGGTGGTTTCGTGTTGTCTTCCGATGCAGCGGAAATGGATGCCATCAGCTATGATACCCCATCACTTTTTCTGCGCTGTGGATTGATATGACTGCAGGCAAAACGCATCGACATGCACTCCTTGTACGCAGAAACGGCCAAGATTGGGCGAAACCTGCGATGCTGAAAATCCATTAGTGTGAACATAGACACGTTAGGTGTAAAACTCTTTTTATAGATGGTAAATCGTTGAGGATCAGGCCGCTTCACGTATGCCATGCCGGATGGCGGCTCTGCCGGAACGCAGGGAGTCCTTTCAAATCGCCCTTACAGCGCTGACCAACTTGGGGCTTCTCTGAGGTGATTGAATAATATCGGCAATGATTTTATTCACAAACTTCTGTCAACATGCAAGCTACGTTGACAAATGTTTGTCTCGCTCGCTATTGAAGAATGTCAATCCTTCGAGGGCTTATGGCAAAGGCCCTGTAAACGCGAAGTGATGGGATGTTATCAGCCTCAGCCTGCCAGTCCAACAGAAAGATTATCATACAAATGCTTATGATTCTTGATTACGGCTACGGATCATACGCTGCGTTCGTTTCAGTGTGTGTGGCTATTTCCTGTTCTTGACACGGTCATGACGACCACATTTTAAAGAACGCCTTTGCTCTGTCTAGCATTGTTAATTTGGTAATGCTTGCTTTTCACCTGCATGAATCACGGAAATGACAGACTTCACCAGGTATAACGGTACCGGCATCCGAGTCTCAGGACCTTGTTGCAATCGAGAATTAAACCAGCCCTCAGCTTGTGGAAACATAAAATTTCGTTGGCAGCTCCCTGCGGAGAGGGCTCCGCTAGATCTTATGCACATGCCATCATGCGACGTCTATATCTCGTAAGCAGAGCGGAGAAGACACGTTACAGCCAGCATACTCCTGGGAAGAGTTAAACGCAGTGTCGGTTGATTTGTCGCCGGAATCGTTGCTTTTCGTGCATTTGGGTGTGATTCATCCACTTGCAACTGCCCGCCGTTGTCGACAAATTATGAGACTGGATCGAAGCTATTGATGTCAGCAAAGCGGTCCTGGGTGTATTACGCTTCACGTTGTTTTCTGTACTGCTTGATGAGCTGGGCTGCTCTCCCCCTTGTGAGATCTGGATCGAAATAAACCGCCTGGGATTCGATGGCAGCCATATTCTCGCCTCTGGGTATCTTCACGTAGCCGTGAGTTCCCCAGTTACTGCCCCAAGTGCTGCAACGATAGTTTTCTGAGCTCCGAACGTGCTAATCAGCTCTGTCTTCAAGCTTACTTTCTCACAACCCAGAACTTCTTTGGCTTTCCTGTAGCATTGTCAGGTCTAAGGGAAGCGGCCATGAAGCTTTAACTAATGTTGTGAGATTGACAGACAGCGTTCTTACTCATCTTCTCCCCAACCCACTACCGCAACTGCATGGTTTGTGTACTCCCAGCCTGAAACGGACGCATACAGAATGGGGAAAGAGGAAGTTGTCTCTCAGAAGTTACCGTTGAAGCCTTTCTTGGGGATGTCGCAGATTTTGCCGTGCTCAGACGGCTGTGAGTCAAACAATCCGCTTTGATACATGAAGAGTGTGTCTGGCGCATCAATCGCAACCGCGACTGGCCTGTACTCCAAAGTATTGCAGTGCTCAACGGAACACGATGCTAGGACTACTGGGTTCCTTACCCATGATGGTATATCTCATTTATCATCTTTTCCTCGTCGCACCCTTCGTAGAAACCTCCAACATAGTTGTACTCCTTCGCATACCTAAGATGACAGTGCTCAGGGTACTGACAACTAGCTTAGCTATCTGTGGAACGCACCAGCGGTCATCTGGTCCGCATCCTGGGGCAGAGTGTTCGGGTGTTCTGTTCACTGAACCGATACTAGATTGCGCAACGTCACAAATTTTTGCAGCTTATTATACGTATAGCTTTCCCACTTCATCTGACAAGGAGCAACTTGGGGATCATGGCTGGCAGAATATCTCTGCGACCGAATTAATCTTGTGTTGAATGTATTGGAACATCTTGGAAGCACTAACCTGGCATTGTTCCGTTCCAAAGCCAAATTCCTTGGCATGCTTCCCCACCAGAAACGGATATCCACCGTCGCACCCTTGATTGTACGGCTGCAAATATTTTTGCTCTCTCCACCTGCACTCGCGCTGTGGGTTTTCTGGGTGGCTTACAGAGCAGCTCAAAATGGACTGGGCGGACAGAGGCGACTCGAAAGCAGTCGTATTTTCTCCCGGAAACAGCTTGCTGAACATAATTTCGAATCGCTTCTGCAATACATACGCAGACGAGACAGCGTAGCAGCTCCCGCAAGCCCCTGGGTCGTGAGGGCCGTCTGTCAAAGTACCCAAACGAGAAATGACCACTCGCCATACCCTGGTTGACCACGGGATCTGTTTCCGGCTTCCATGACTTGGAAAGAAATGGGTCTCCCCATGTCCTAGACAGAAGTTTTCAGGGCTCAGTGTACTGGCGGAGAGAAACCGCTAGCTGACCATTGTTTTGGTGGTTTGCTGCGCCGTTCTAAAACGGTCTCGGCTGCGTTACATGTGGTACGTTGCTGTTTGCCTTCAGGGGAAGATTATCATTTGTTACACAAGTGAACTCGTTACGGTTGAGACGTTCCACGCTAGAAAAAAGACGTACTTCCAGCTCTATCTTTCTGCAGAAAAGTTGGCAGAGCATATTCTACAAGCGGGTGATACTTCCGGAAACCCAGCTGTCCCTTGTACAGGGAAAGATCCCGAGGCGAGGCATTGGCAAACTGTCGGTGGACCGTGGGAGTCCAGGCCGCCGGTCTGAATGCCGCCATGGCTACCGTTCTACCGTTTTCAAGAAACTTTGGAACTTACGGTGATATGCCGTCGATGAGTGACGACAACGAAGGCATGGTGGGCAGCCGATAGGCTGTGTTTTCGAGAACAAAAGCTGGAATGCTCTCTTGCTTTTCTATCTTCGATTTTTTCTCTCCATAGAAACATCCCCAAGTGTGTTTCAGTTGCTGATGATCTTTTGACTCCTGAAACAAGCGAAAACACTTCTCAGATTTGTCAGAGAACGGCTGTTAAGCGTAACTCTTACCTCAACAGTCCATCCCATATGTATCTTTTTAGGGTCCGTTACGTAACACCTTGTTTCCCCGAAAGAGTCCTCATTGTCTCCTACGGAAGCTCGTAACTTGAAGCGTAATTTGCAAGATCGGCCACCGCTCTTACCGTTCAGCCTTCTCGGACACTCTTCACCGTTCTTTCGAGAGTACTTCAAGAAACCGAAAAAACGGCGGTTCGGCAGCCGAACCTGCCACCGCTCTACTGTTTATATGTACTGAGCATATTATGGTAGGGTGCGCACCTCAAAGCCTTCATCGTAGACCATCGTCCACGTACCAACGGGCACATCGGGTTTGGAGGGAAGAGTAACAGCTAAATACTTCCAACTGTTCCTCGGCGCCATGTCGCTATTCTTTCGAATAAGTTTGTCCGTTAGACTCAACTCCACTTCCGTCTCCACGGGACTTTGTGACGCGAGCCACGAAGCGTAATTGCTCAACGCTGGCGTAACGCAATAAACTGTTTTCCATCTGCGCGGACTACACTTTCACGGAACAGACCTGGCCGTAGGTTCTCAAGGTTAAAGTTGGGCGCGCCGCTGCCACACGACGCTGGATGGTCGCTTCCATCAGCTCCGATCGTGAACTTCCACGTTCCCAAGACATCATGCTATTAGCGACATACATACTGCCGCAAAAATATGGTACCGTACGAAATCAACTTACCATCAGCCCGTGGATAGGCAGATCAGCCCGGGCCACACCTAACCCGCCTACCGTAACAATGCCAATTCCGACGAGTTTCATCGTAACAACTACTTTAACAGGGTCGATTCACTAAACCGAACTGGGACTCGGCTTGCGTCGGCACAAAATTCTGCCCAAACCGTCACATTACAATACACAACAAAAAAGGACCGCGACCGCAAGGTGTACGTACATTGTACGACACGCACCACAGTTCGCTCGTGAACAGAAGTGAACTTGAATATTCTTTTGCAAATAAAATTAGCTGAATTCACAGCAACACTCCTGTTCTTACCTTGGTCCACTTCGGGATCCCTGCCGGCTTATTTGGTTCGCTAAAGGTACTTTTCAGGTTTCGGACACACGACTTCTGACGAAATCAGAATGTCAGTTCTCTTGTCAACGGGCCATGGGCTATATTATATACATGGCTCGATAATCACCATACATTTTTGATCTACGGCACCAGTCTAAACGTCGTCTAGTTGTCGGCGATAAACTGCGGGACCACCGGCCCCATCCAAGCATCATATGTCGCTTGGCTGGAAGAGTCGACCACCTGATTACATGACTAGCCCTTTCTACTTATCCGCGTTGCATCCGGGACAACACTCGTCGAAGATAACTGATGTTCATTGAAAATTCGGCGCAGAATCAGGCAGTTCGTTTCATACAACCCAGAGAACTCGAGTCTGCCGAGTCATGGCATAAGAAACGATTGCACAACGGTCCCTCAATTACGGTAAGAAGCGGCTTGCTTGCCAAGATCGATTAAGTAGTTCAGAGACCCAGCACGGAACCGACAAACACCATCCCCCTAAGAAAGCGATGCAGCACACAACACACGCGACTTTGACATGAGTAGAGAAAGGAAAAGACAACGACAAAGTGAACGCCAAAACTGAACGCACTTGGAAGTGAATCCTGGAAAAGATCACGTGGAGTCGTTCAAGAACGCTGCTTCTCTGAATGGTCGACGCGGTTTCGATTGAGAAAGACGATCGATGTGGTTTCTTAAGTTATGACCAATGACGGCAGTAAGTCAGCGTAGTTCTTACCAAGGGCATTAACAACTGCAACTACCCCACATCTTTACATCCCATAGAAAACAGACTGACCAAAACAAAACAGAATGCCTAGAAAACATGATACATTTTGCCGCCGGAAACCCAACGGCTCTTGGAGCTTCTACTGGTAGACGGGACTGTAGGGAATTGATTGGTGTGTCGTGGATGCGGGGAGAGTGAGAGGGGAAGAGCTTTGCGGTGCGAAGTAACAGGGGGGACTCGCAGAGGGTGATGAGCCCTGAATTACTGTTACAGGGTGAGATGGAACAAAATTCGGCTTGCTCATCAGCTGGGAGTGCTGACAGTACATTGACGCTCTCATGGCCCGGACGAGGTTCTCCTTATCCTCAGTGAAGGTTCGAACACGACCCGCGATGTCTGCGAATGTTTGCTGAAGAGGACAACATGGAGAATACAGAGACGAATGCGATGAAAACACACCAAGAGTTTCATCGGTGTTGTCGCATCCTATGTCAATCACCATCAAGTGCATCACACCGAGAGCGCTCCTTACTTGCAATCTGACTTTGTGTCCCGGGAGCCAGCGAACCTGGTTGAACTTCTCAATATCATCCAAAGACTCGGAAGTCAGCGTGCACAGAGTCTCCAGCTGAGAACAGTAGTAAACAGAGGTCAGAGGTACAAGGCAACACGATGGAAAGATGCGCGTAAATCACGACAACCAGGTACGCCAAATGCTCGAACGAACGACTGCTGCTTACTGTGTCAAAACCCGCGTTCGTGAAATGGGCTGCAATTTCCGTGGGAAGTTTCTGCGCTCGGAAAAATTCGACGACGCCCTGTCTCTCCTTCTCTAGGTCGGGGTCTGCACGCACAGGAAGGTGAACAGGAGACGACGATACACACAAGACATTCCGGTGTTGAGAGTCAGTCCACAGCGTACATTTCTGCGTGTGTTCAGCCACTGTCTGGATCCGTTGGAAACACCACTGTTAATTCGACCCGCACGAGTTTCGCCCTGGAAGCACACTGAAGCTGAGAGAACCCGTCTTGCCTGCATTCCAGATTGCCGCGAAACCCGATAGATGCTCAGGGTAATGCTTGCAGAGGAAGTCAACGATGAAGAAAATGACATTCGCTGGTTTCTCGTCTTCAATTTCCTGTTCGCAGCCAGACACCCACAAAGAATCCACGAAGCATTACACTGGTGTAAGCAACCGGATTTCTTGCCGCTTTTCGTGTACGTGCTGTGTTGGAGCTGGAAAGTACTTGATATAATGTGTAGAAAAAGTGTCGACTTAGACACACAAATGGACATAATTCGTTCTTGTACGCTTTGTACAAATAACTACACCTTCCAAACAAACATGAATACCACTAGGAGATTGAAATCCAACACCTTCAGCTCTGATGCGAACGGCGCAGTAGAGTCTTGAGCAGTGGCGAAGTCTCTTGGATCCTCACTTGCTGCATTCGAGCAAAGAGCTGCTGAACTTGGGCGTGGACCTTGCTTGGCCCGCTGCCAGATTTTCCAGCAGACCCCTTTGGCTTCGCCTCGTCTGTTCCCGTTCTGTCAGACATCCTGGCACGCGTTGGGACGTCAACTAGAAGACTGACACGGTCAAATATCGATGAAGCTGGCGTCTCTAGCCATTCAAGAAAAACAGGGGGTCAACCCCGTGGTCAGAAATCGCCTTGGAAGGAAGATCGCGCAGAAGAAGTCGCCTTTAGAAACCCGACAGCAGACAATTGCCTTTCCCAGTTTCTGGGTTGTTGCCGGACGAAGGTGCCAGCCGCAAGCTCGACTCATCCACGCACAAACCGCCGGTCCACGTGTCGCGAAGTTACACAAGAGACACGTTGATCTTCGAGTTCAAAATATCCCCCGAAAAGATTCACAGCCTCTAACAAACGACACCTCTTCCTCGGCAGACTGGACTGATTTTTAGACTGACTCATCTGCTGGTGCCTGGGGAGATGGATACGCTCTCTGTTACGCTCTCGACAGTGCCGAAGCTCGCGGCCGGAGGGCTAGCCAAACACTCAGGATCAGCAACCCGACACGTGCGAAGCTCCCCAAATTGAGCATCCGTGAAATTCTCCGGTCCCAGGTTTTCCTCGCGCATTTTCGGACTTCTTGCCGCCACAATGAACTCAAAGTCCGCCTACTCTGCTCGTCTTTGCTCTGCGCCGGAACAGACAGTGTCTTACACAGGAATCCAGGCTGCGCTCGCGGTTCGTTTTCTCTCCGTCTTGCGAGTTCGCGACGAGGGCTCGGAGATTAACTGGAGCTTGGGGGTAGACAGCAGTCGAACGCGTTAACGCGCTGGGGCGTTGTCAAAAAAAACCTGGTAAAAAATTGCCTTGATGGTCTCGAAAAGCCGCAAACGATCAGCCGTTTTTGGGTGCTTCTTCCAGGCGGTTGAAGAACTTTTTGCAACCTCGAAATCACAGAAATTTCACACTCACACGCACGCTGTTGGGAACACGAGTCACAGCTTTGTCTGCATGCGGACATTCGCACTCATTCCAAACCATTTGCCGATAGACGCGCTTGTCGTTTTACCATTCACCTAGAGCGTGTGCGTGACTTTCGCGGCAAGCGCGGCCTTTGCGGGAGCCAGTTTTCTCTACAATCTCTTTGCCTTTTCGGGACCTTCAGGAACAGACTGTAATTTCAATGGCATGTCACAGGGAAAGCCTGGTTGCCTCACGGTTCCCCAGCTCCCAGAAGCCCTCTCGCTTTGCATTCCGCCACATTTCGTTTTCCTAATACGGTCTAGTTCTCTCCTCCACCTAGTGCCGCGGGACAACGCTTGTTGTTGACCGTTCCGCAGAGAGTTCACCACTTGTGTTTTCACCCCGGCGTTGAGACCTCTCGCAGGGCACAGGTAGACCTCCACATATCTGGGAAAAGACAAGTTAGTTTTTGGCGTCCCTTCCTCCGTGTGGGTTCTTCTGTAATTCGTAGTCTCCCCATCTGCTTTACTCTCCGTTGAGAAGCAAAACGGGAATTCCTGGTGACTTCGCACTGTGTCTCAGGGTTCGGTCCTTCCGCACACTGAATTGGAACCCGAGGCACAAAAACACATACATACACACACATATATCGCTATTTATCTATATACATATTTATATGTATATGAGGTATGTGTGTTGACATTTCCGGTGGAGCAGACCCGCTGTCCCATCGTTTTCTTTCGAGGACACACAGCTCTGTTTCGCCACAATGAAAAAGAAATCGGAAGCCGCGCCTCCG